>NDFG01000009.1:1717436-1784392 GCA_002167245.1 Sporophila hypoxantha
CYYMRGKTTKAGCTTTTATATTTTTCMCATTCTGWGCTGCTTTAGTGTGTGGGTCTGAGCTTCATATTATGGGATGGTGAGCTCTGTGCACAGAGCAGGGAGACAAAACAATTCCTGCTCCAGCTGGGCACCAAGGACAAATGACCCAAATCTCAGCCCAGGAGCACAAACAGCGTGGCTGGAGAGAGAAAAACAAGCCAGGTGGGACTGCAGGGGCTAAAGCTGGAATGGGACAATGAAGTGCAAGATGCAAATGGAGCAGAACTGATCCCAGGAGAGACCCCGAGCGCTCGTGCATTTTGGGGCCATTTTGGTTCATCTTGGTGCAGCCCTGGCTGGGCTCTTGTGCTGCCAAGGTGCATCCATGGAGGAGATCCTTTCCATAAATCCCTGCTTTATTCTGTGACTCTGCCCAGCCTCTGTCATAGCTCAGCCTTCTCCAGGCAAATACACTTGATAAGGACAAAGATCTCACCTGCTTCCAACCGCTAGGAGTGACTGCCACCTGAGCTGGCGAGCTGGTCTTATGCTGTCCTTTCTAGTCACTTACTTTCGTCTGTAGAGGTGGCGTGGGTAGTCACATTTTACTCATGCCAAGTTCCTCCACACTCCAATCCTGCTGTAGGTGTATTTGGGGAGGGTGGCTGCGGATGGTCACAGACTGAGCAGCTGTTCTTTGCAGTTTGCTACAGTGGGAAAAAGCCTTTCCATTATTTTATCAATATTTAAGCCAAGAAACATTTCATTCTCTCACAGTTTGCAAGCTGGCATTCCTTCCTTTCACAGCCAGACTTTCTATATCCGTTATCTTGAACCCACCAGCTTTCGTAGTCATGACTTGAAATTTCTATCATATGTCCCATTAGCCTTCATGATACGTATATTAGAATTTCATTGTTCTACATTTCCCCAGCCCTCATGGATTTGAAATTCCTAACAATTCTCACAGCCTTCATGGACTTGAAATTTTACATTTTTTCATAGCCCCTCATGGACTTGAAAATTCCCACATTTCCCACAGCCTTCATAGACTTGAAATTTTTCATTTTTCATAACGCCTCATGGACTTGAAATTCTACAGTTCTCAACAGCCTTCATGGATTTGAAATTTTACATTTTTTTTCATAACTCTCATGACTTGAAATTCCTAAATTCCCCAGCCCTCGATGGCTTTGAAATTCCCACATTTCCCCCAGCCACTTATGGACTTGAAATTTCTGCATTTCCCCCAGCCCTCATGGATTTGAAAATTCCTACAATTCCCACAGCCTTCATGGACTTGAAATTCCTATATTTTCCACAGCTTTCATGAACCTGAAATTTCTACATTTCCCCCAGCCCTCATGGACTTGAAATTCCCTACAATTCCTTCAGCCTTCATGGACTTGAAATTTCTACATTTCGTCCCAGCCCCTCATGACTTTTTGAAATTCACACCTCATGCAACTTCTCACAGCCTTCATGGACTTGAAATTTTAACATTTTTCAATAGCTCTCATGGATTGAAATTCCTTACATTTCCCCTAGCCTCAATGGCTTTGAAATTCTTACATTATTTTTTGCATTCACCTCATGGACTTGAAATTCCTACACAGTTTCCCACAGCCTTCATGGATTTGAAATTTACATTTTTTCATAACTCTCATGGACTTGAAATTCCTAATTTCCCCAGCCCCTCATGGATTTTTGAAATTCCTATATTTCCCACAGATCTTCATGGCTTGATGCTCAGGACTAAGCACTGCCTCTGCTTGGCGCATGGTGCCTGAAAGCCCCAGGGCTCTGTCCTGAGATGAAACACAATGGGAGCCCTGCTCCCTGCCCCATCCAAGCCTTTCTCCTCGATTAGGGATCCCTTTTTCTCCTCACCCCCTTGATGCTGCTTTGGTGAATTCACAGGGTTCACATGAAGGTGCCTGAGAGCAGCGTTTGCCCGGTTGTGGAAAGCATCAAAGTGATCCCAAACTCTCAGAAAGCCTGGAGAAACGGCCTCAGGAAGGGAGAAATTGTCATTAAATGCACTGGTGATTTCCTTTGAAGATACCAAATAAGAAATTCTAGTCTCCCCTCATTCATCCAGGCAGCTCTGTGCTTCCCTGTCAAACTGGACTGATTGGAAGTTCCTGGGGATTAGAGCAGGCTTGTAAATCCCCCACTTCAGCTCCCATCCCAAAGATGTTTTCACAAATCAATTAGTGCCTTTTAATTACCGTGAGGGAATTTACTGATTTAGCCGGATTGAGTCTTTGCACACTGAGCTTGAAGCTTTAATGTCAGGATTTCCATTGGGCTTTTATTTCCAGTCAGAGTCGCAGGTTATAGTGAAATGAGAAATCACTTTACTCCCTCAGAAAGCGAGTGCAGTGCTGCTTGAAAAAGGTGCAAGATTGACAGCCTAGGAGAGTGAATTCCTGAAAATCCCTGGAAAGCTGCGAGCACAGGGAACCTTCTCTTCCTTCCTCTCTGCTCAGGTGTGGCTGGATGTGAGGAGTTCTCCACAGCCTCCTTGCTCTTGGTTTCTTCTGTTGAGGCTATGCCAGGCAAGAGAGAAGGAAGCAGCCAAGAGATCCTCAAGAAAGTGTGGGGTGTGGGCGCTATTAGGGGAGTTTGTCCCGGATAGTTCTCTCTGAGGGGTAGACCTCTAGGTGTGGCACCATCATAAATAAGTGCTAGAGTTGCTATCTTGGGGTGTATTGGATTGTTACCATCCAGAGGGATCAAATCCCAGCGAAAAAAGTGAGAAATTAAGAGTGAGGTGCTTGCTTTAGGGTGGTACTGCCGGGTATTGGCTGGCGGTGTGTAGCCTGCTAGATGATGCGGATCTCCCATCCCATAATCCAGAAATAATAGAAATAACGGGTGAGTGTTCTTTTATAGGGTGTACTGATTATTTTGTGGCTGTGTAAGCTGCTAGGATAGGGATGGATCTCGATCCCCATCCAAATCCAGAAAAAATGGAAAAAAGCTGAGGTAAGTCTTGTGTTTAGTGGTACTGCGGTTATTGTGGCGGTGCATGTAGTTGCTAGGAGGATATGGGATCTCCAATCGCCAAATCTCCAAATCCCCAATTCCAATAAAAATGGGAAATGTAAGGGCTGAGGTTGCTTGTTAGGGGGTAAATGATTATTTAGTGGGGTGTGTAGCTCGCTAGAGATGGATGGATCTCCATCCACATCCCAAATCGCAGAACAAATTGGAAATAATAGGGTCAGGTTGTCTGTTTTAGGGGGTAACTGGGTCTTATTGTGGAGTGTTGTAGCTGCCTGGCGATTCTCGTATGGGAATCTTCCATCCCAGAATCCAAATCCCAGGGAAGAATGGCAAATAAGGTGAAGGTGCTTGTTTAGGGGGTGACTAATGGTTACTGTGGGTATACGTAGCTCTAGGAGGGATGGAATCTCCCAATCCCAGAGAAATGGAAATAAGCGGTTGGGGGGTGCGTTTTTTAGGGGGGGTATTGGGTTATTTGTGGGGTGTGTACTTGCTAGGATGGATGGGATCTCCCATCCCAAATCCAAAAAAAAAATGGAAATAAGGGTGAGGTGCTTGTTTAGGGGGTACTGGGTTATTGGTGGGGTGTGTAGCTGCTGGGATGGATGGGATCTCCCATCCCAAATCCAAGATCCAAGAAAAATGGAAATAAGGGTGAGGTGCTTGTTTAGGGGGTAGTAGGTTGATTGTGGGGTGTGTAGCTGCTGGGATGGATGGGATCTCCCATCCCAAATCCAAAATCCCATAAAAAATGGAAATAAGGGTGAGGTGCTTGTTTAGGGGGTACTGGATTATTTGTGGGGTGTGTACTTGCTAGGATGGATGGGATCTCCCATCCCAAATCCCAAATCCAAGAAAAATGGAAATAAGGGTGAGGTGCTTGTTTAGGGGGTCCTGGGTTATTTGTGGGGTGTGTACTTGCTAGGATGGATGGGATCTCCCATCCCAAATCCCCAATCCCAAAAAAATGGAAATAAGGGTGAGGTGCTTGTTTAGGGGGTACTGGATTATTTGTGGGGTGTGTAGTTACTAGGATGGATGGGAGCTCCCATCCCAAATCCCAGAAAAATGGAAATAAGGGTGAGGAGTTTGGTTAGGGGGTACTTGGTTTATTATGGGGTGTGTAGCTGCTAGGATGAATGGCATCTCCCATCCCAAATCCCAAATCCCAGAAAAATGTAAATAAAGGTGAGGTGCTTGTTTAGGGGGTACTGGGTTATTGGTGGGGTGTGTAGCTGCTGGGATGGATGGCTGGGTCTGCACATGTCTCATCACTCATGGAATTACTAAGGCTGGAAAAGACCTCCAAGATAATTGTCTCCATTTCTTTACCCAGCACTGACATGTTCACCACCAAAACGTGTCCCCAGGTGACACATCCACACAGCTTTTGAACATTTCCAGGCATGATTTGAGCATTTCCAGGGATGGAGCATTTTTGGGTACAACCTCTCCCCTTTGCTTTCTTCATCTGAAATCAGGAAGCATCAACTTKAGCATTTTTAACCAGACCTACCCAATTTCATCCTCTTTCTTAAAAACACTTTTGGGTCACTCCAAATGTGCACAACCCTGGAGAGAAAAGATGGAATATCCAGGATTACCATGGGGGTTTGGGGTGTCAGGGACACTTTTAGGTGCTATAACTGTGGGACTGAGCTGTTCCCAAGGAGAGATGATTACCACTAAACCAGCTTTGCAAAACCAGTGAATGAATGTACCAAGCCTGGCTTAAAACCTTTATTTTTCAGGACAATAAAGAAAAGATTACTGCTAATTTATTTCCATAGCCAAAAAAAAAAAAAAAAGTCATGCTGGGCTGGCAAGTAAATAAAATTTTATGAGGCTCCATTAATACTTTTGATCTGGGTTTGATTTGAATTACATCCAGCAATTACCTGAGTCTGATGGCAGAAAATGATATTCAGGGTCTTTTGGGGCAATAAACTGTTAAATTCTGAGGGCTTTTGGCACCTCTGTTATTTTGCTGGGCAGCAGCAGGTCTGCAGGCTCTGCTCCCACCTGGCTGAGCATCCAGATGCAGGCACAAATGCCAATAGCCRGTGATTTTCAAGGCAAGGAGCAGTTTTATTTCCTTTATTTTCAAGCCAGAGAGGGTTTGGGGGTGATTTTAAGTCTTCATCAAACAAAAAACTGCTTTACCTTTTTTCTTTCCCTCTCTCTGGTCAGGTGCTGTGGCTGTGTTTATTACCTGTGGTCTGAGCCTGCAAGCTCAGATTCCAACCCAAATAGAGGATTTTTAACTTGTGGGTCTAAAGCTGTGTGCACAGATTTGGTTGATTAAATAAAAGGATTTGTCTTTATATATACACACATACCTGTAGGTGTGTTCACACATTGGATTTTTGTGGAACACCTAAAACTTTCAGCCAAGTAAAGATATAAAATCCCATCTAGTTTGAATCAGCAGAGATTAATTATAGTAGTAATTACATTATTATTAAATTATATAATAATAGCAATAAAAATATGTTTTTATTATTAATATAAAGGCTCACAGCCAAAATTCAGAAGATCCAGGACAGTAGAGAAAGAACAATTTGGTTTATACACTTCTGGGTTTTGAAGAATTCTCTCTGRATGATGTCAGGAATCTTTACAGGGAAGCTGAATTTTGGAGAGAGGATATTTTTTTCTGTAAAGCAGGGAAGGTCTTTTGTAAGACGTGTGACTTCATCAGGATCCCTTGTGCATTCAAAAAAACTCATCCAGATCTTATGGAAGCAACAAAATGTGGGTTTGCCACGTAAAATTTCCCATTATAGTTGATATTTCAGAGAGAAAAAACTTGAGATCCTCTGCAGAACTCAAGGTCAAWTGTTGCCTAACCATGGACCAGTCCAGCCTTTAAGTGAAAGACCATGAGGAGCCTCCCAGAGAAGTGTCCCAGGAGTATCTGCTGGAAGATGTGGTTGTGCCAATTCTCTCTGGATTAACCCCAAAACTGTTGGTTCATCAGTGTGGGTGCCACTGGAGGGGCTGGAGCAGAGCTCACCCAAACCTGGCAGCTCTCCTGTGTGTGTTTGMATTCACTCCTGCCTCCCCAGCTCATTAATAATGGAAGATAAGTCAGGAGCACTGAAAACAAAGGTCAGAAACGGGGGAGATTTGTTGCCTTCTTCCTCCCAGGGTGTTTATTCTCTGGTGTTTTCTCATTTATARTGCACATGCTTCACCTTTCCTGTACRTGCAGCTTTACCTGGGGGCAGGAAAGGGATTCTGAGCTTTCTTCTCACAACCCCATTGATTTCCACATGGCCTCCCSTTCCCAGCAGGAAATAAACTGCATCCTGGGCAGTTTCCAAAGGGAGTTACAGAGGCAGGTGCTGAAAGTGCTGAGAGCACTCCTCACCCTGGGAAACCCTCAGAGGTGGGGCTGTGTGCTGATGGCAGTTCCTCCTCCTGTCCTGGCTGTGTGACCCTGACAGGTGAAGGTTTTGCTTTCTTGGACATCTCTTCTCCTTTCAGCCCTGGATTACTCTGCCCYCACTGYCACTAKAAGACAYGAAAGAACACAAGCACACTACMTTCTCAAGGTGAAGGAAGAAAGAGGAGGTTTATWTTCCTGACTCCAACATTTATAGTTTTCCAAAAGTGACAGCGGATTGGAGGGTGACAGTGACACCTCTCCAATGACACTGGWCAAACCAACAGTCCATCAACTTTCTYCTCCTCCATAAAAGAAGACAAAACAATGGGTTATTTACAKAAAGTGTCTGAGAAAGTTCACCACAAGAATGTCAAYATCAGAAGGCYTAGAAAATCTTAAAAAAMCAGGGYGACACCCCACCTCCTGCTGTACCAGCCCTGCATCGATACCCAGAGGCTGCCTGACACGGCAGTTTCAGCAAGAATTTTTCTTCACTCATTGTAAGAGCCAAAATGAGGGATGCAGGACTCCAGGGGCTCTCCAAAATGCAGTTTATTGTATCCAAGAGATTACAGCAGTCCAGGGTTGTGGGTGACAGAGCTGTGCCYASAGCTGTCAGCTCCAGCTGCAGGCAGGCCTGCAGACCCACATCCCTCATTCAGGCTCTTACTAATGGTGCCTCACGTTGGGCACCACTGCAAAAGCTTAAATGAGAGATGTGGGACTCCAGGGGCTCTCCAAAATGCAGTTTATTGTATACAAGGTGTTACAGCAGTGCAAGGTGGTGGGGACAGAGCCTGTGCCCACAGCTGTCAGCTCCAGCTGCAGGCAGGCCTGCAGACCCTTTGGTTTTGGTTACAGTGCATTATAGACTTTTCTTTGCTGAGCATCTTCATACAGCAGAACCAATCTATACCTKAACTTTTATCTATAGCCTATCATAACTMCTGTAATTACCATATTCATGTTACTGTTCTCCAATCACTCAAAGTTAGTACATTACAGTTTAAGCTAGAAGTTGTTTTTCAGTTTTCTTGCAGTGGAACATTCTGAGACCTTTTTTCTACTTGCACCATTTGCTGCCTTGTTTGCCTGTGCTATCTTTGTGCTTGGTAAAAGCATCTTCTTGTTTGGGGTGGGTTTATCCTTTGCTCTAAGCCATAAAAACCCCTTCTAACTAACACACCCTTTGCCTCCTTGGTTAGCCAGTGAGACTGGCTCAGCAATTCTTTTCTTTTATACCAAAACTTGCTTCCATCTCTATTCCTTCATCAGGACTCTACATTTAAAAATCTTTCTGCTAAGCACACATATCTGTGAGACYTTCTTGTCAAACTTTCATCCTTCCAAACAACTTTTTTCTCCCCTTATGAATGAATGAAAACTTGTTTTGTTCTTCCTTCCCTCTCTACGGGACCACCAGACGTGGTCAGACACTTTGCAACCCACTTTTAGGAGCACAGATCACCCATTCCTGGTGTGATGAGTTCTGACATCCATCATCTGGGTTCATTCTTTAATTCCATTTCCTCTTCTCCAGTGGCAACACTCCCATTGCTGTGTGGGGAACTCACCTGGACCTCATCCAAAACCCCCAGATCCGGGCAAAGCACGGCGGAAAGGAGCATGTCAATGTGAGTATGACTGCAGAGCTGGGGAGGGGACATGCCACGGTGGGGACAGGGCCTGGCTGACACCTCTGGAGCTTGRAATCTCCTATTGCAGCCCAAAAAAGAGGGTGTGATTTGTTTCCAGAAATATTACCCCATCCCTGAGGGACACATCCAAAAAAATAAGGGTTTTGGCAGGGCTGGAACCAAATTTCAGGGTCTTCTGAGACCTTCACCTTTGTCTTTGCTTCTCCAGCTTGCTGGGATTCATTTCAGGTAACCTGAYATCCAAACTGAGCACAACTGAGCATGCACTGCACAAATATTTTTGGAAAAACAACCAGAGTGTGAGACCTAATTGCAAGGTGGTAGCAAGGTTTTGACTAATCTGTGCTGTGCAAAAAATAAGGGAAGAAACTTCTATTTCCAGAAGGAAACAAAGTCAGGGAAAGATGCTGATGCTGGCAACAGAGGCTGAGCTCTCTCAAGAGGCACAGGAGGCTCTGTTGAAGTGCAAACTGCTCCACACCTGATCCAGCAAGGCTTTTCTAACCCCTGCCCAGCCTTGATTGTTTGATGGGGAATGAGAATAAAACACGGGAGTCTGCTCCTCCCTCTCCCTGAGAGCCATCTGCCCACCAGGAAGGGTGGGGGCCTTTCCCATAAACTCTCCTGGTTTTGGGTTTCTCTTTCCCCAGAACTGTGAGGTGCAGCACAGAGATGACCTGCCAGGGTCCCTATTTCCCTAAATACTCCTTGGTTTTGGTCTTTTTCCCCAAACTGTGAGGTGCAGAACAGCACAGATATGACCTGCCAGGGTCCCTATTTCCCTAAATAATCCTTGTTTTGGGTTTCTCTTTCCCCAGAACTGTGAGGTGCAGAACAGCGCAGAGATGACCTGCCAGGGTTCCTATTTCCCATAAATATTTTGGGTCTCTTTTTCCCCAGAACTGTGAGGTACAGCACAGGTGTGACCTGCCAGGGTCTCTATATCCAGATAAACATTTTGAGTCTCCCTTCCCCAGAACTGTGAGGTGCAGAACAGCACTAGAGATGACCTGCCAGGGTCCCTGTTTCCATAAACATTTTGGGTCTTTTTCTCCAGAACTGTGAGGTGCAGAACAGCACAGAGATGACCTGCCAGGGTCTCTATTTCCCATTACATTCAGTGGTTTGGGTCTTCTTTCCCCTGAACTTGAGGTGTGCAGTTTCTCCAAGAACTTGTTTTGTGTCTCTTTCCCCAGAACTGTGAAGTGCAGAACAGCACAGAGATGACCTGCCAGGGTTCCTATTCCCATAAGCATTTTGGTGTCTCTTTCCCCGGAACTGTGAGGTGCAGAACAGCACAGAGATGACCTGCCAGGGTCCCTGTTTCCAAAACATTTGGGTCTTTTTCTCCAGAACTGTGAGGTGCAGAAACAGCACAGAGATGACCTGCCAAGGTCTCTATTTCCCATAAACATTCAGTGTTTGGGTCTTTCCCTGAACGGTGAGGTGCAGTTTCTCCAGAACTTGTTTGTGTCTCTTTCCCCAGAACTGTGAGGGTGCAGAACAGCACAGAGATGACCTGCCAGGTTCCTATTTCCCATAAGCATTTTGTGTCTCTTTTCCCCAGAACTGTGAGGTGCAGAACAGCACAGAGATGACCTGCCAAGCTCCCTATTTCCAGTAAACATTTTTGGTCTTTTTCCCCAGAACTGTTGAGGTGCAGAACAGCACAGAGATGACCTGCCAAGCTCCCTATTTCCATAAACATTTTGTGTCTCTTTCCCCAGAACTGTGAGGTGCAGAACAGCACAGAGATGACCTGCCAGGCCCCAGCTCTGGCTGTGGACCCCAGTCACCAGTCTGAGCTCGCCGAGCGCCCRGAGGAGTTTGGCTTCATCCTTGACAATGTGCAGTCCCTGCTGATCCTCAACAAAACCAACTTCACCTACTACCCCAACCCCATCTTCGAGGTTTTCAATCCCTCAGGGATCCTGGAGCTGAAGCCTGGAAGTCCCATCATCCTGAAGGTGAGATGGGGACCAAGGACTGGACTGAAATTCTGCCTCATGCCTCTCTGTGCCTGCCGGCAGCCCCATAAATCATCCTGATTGCAACCCAGAAATTTCCTCCATTCCAACCATATCAGAGTCACCCTCAGCAAGCACCAAGCACTGCCCACACTCATAACTAAAAATTATAAACTCCCATGTGCAGCTTAAATTTGAACCCACTGCTGTTTACCAGAAAACATCTCCTACCTTTGCAATGTGGCTGATAGTGAAATACTCAACTCTGTTTCATTTCTTGTTCATTCAAGACCTTCCTCTCCCCCTTGTTTTAACCCAAACCAGTCCCTTGCAATTTCTGTAAACTTCACAGCAATAGAGAGAAGGAATTTTATGATGCAGCATTTCTGTGTCACTCTTTTTTACACAGTGAATATGCAAAAAAGTTATTTTACCCGCAGATGCTTTTTGCATGTTTGGAAAGGGGTCTGACTTGCTTGCCTGCCTATGTTTAGTGAGAGCTTTACTGTGCAGGACTTAGATGGAACATTTCCCACTCAGCTGCAGAGAGGGAGGAGCAGGACAGGCCATTGTGATGCTTTGAGTCTGTGACCACTCATGCTGTTCTCTGCGTGAGTTCCTAAATTGGCTTTTCCTCTCTGTGTGAGCAAATGGCGAGCTACAAATGTCATAATGGAATCATATTTAGCTTGGAAGGGACCTCAAAGACCATCTCATTCCAACCCCCTGCCATGGGCAGGGACACTTTCCATTAGACCAGGCTGCTCCAAGCCCCATCCATCCWACYTGGCCTGGAGCAGTGTCAGTGGTCCCATCAAATGCAATATCAACACTTGTATCCCAGGAATGAACCAGAGAGGGGAAGAACACTCTTTCCTGATATTTATTTGGTTATTTTGGGGTGTGATGTTCCTTTCTGTGCAGGGCAGGAATCTGATCCCACCTGTGGCAGGAGGCAATGCCAGGCTGAACTACACCGTGCTGGTGGGGGAGAAGCCCTGTGCAGTGACCGTGTCAGACGTGCAGCTCCTCTGTGAGTCCCCAAACCTCATTGGGAGGCACAAGGTGATGGTAAGTGATGCCTGACCCCCAGCCCCTTCTCTCTGGGAGGGCACAGCAGAGCTGGAGAGCTGGCAGATATCTCCAAGGGGTTGGCATCACTGTTTGAGTTCCCAGAAACATCAGGGCCCCTTTTTGGTGCAACATTCTCATCAAGGGTAGCTTGGAGAAGTACAGCAGTGGAAAAGTGACCTGGAGGTCTTTGTGGGCAGTGAGACATCTTTCATGATCAAACCCCAGTAGGAGAGTTTGCCTCCCTTCTGTTTTTGTATGGGCTGAACCCTGGATTTTCATGTGAGATCACGTGCAACATGTTCCYACATGAAATTGTTAAATTCAGCACAGTCCCCAGCACTTTGTTGACAGGATGGTGACTAAAATTTGCCTTTATGTAAGAGAGAAAAAAAAAAAAAAAGCAGGATGTGAACAATAGTGTGACTGGACTTCAGAATTTTGACTTCTATAAAACTCAGTGTGCTCCTACAAATCCTTCCTGGAACCTGTGAAGAATGGACCTGGTGATTACATCAGAGGGAGCTTCTCCTCCTCTCACCGTTTATTTATTTACTCCTTTTTTTTTTTACTTTCCTCTCAATAATTTGAATTSCTTGATGCTAGTGCTTGATAAACATCATATCAGCAAACACCCTGGAGTTGTACCAAGCTGTGGGTGGGAACAACAAAAGCTGACAACTGACATCAGTGTTTCTCATTCCTTGTGAACAAYTGTTCTTCTGTTGTGCCTCCCAAAGCTGTATCTGTCACATATTAAYTTATTTATTTCAGTGCAATGAGACTCAGAGAGTTTGATCTTTAAAAAGATTTTTGTGGGAACTTTTAAGGAAGCAGAGCTCAYGATGACCATTTTGGGTCTTGTTTGTGGCTGCTGCTGGGATCCCTTGTAGTGGCTACTTAACTWCTCTGTGCCAAAGTTTGTCATCTGGAAAATAGAGCCAATAATCCTCTCCAGCCATGCAAATACACCATGACTCTCGAGTCATTGCAAAGCACATTAAGACTCTCCAAGAAGAGCAATAATGAAGTGAGAGATTTTCTCTGTGTGAAAAACCAAAGCTTTTCAGCACGGCAATAAATGTTCCCTGTCATTTTCATGGATATGATTAAACATATGGTTAGTCAGAGACGGACAAAGCCAATCCTGGGGAGACAAAACTCAAAGCCAGGTGAGCAATAATCAACCCCTGGGGATCCAGGATGATGGACATCTGGCCAGGCTGCACTAATTGGGAAGACTCCCCTGCTCCTGCAGCTTTGGACAGTTTAAGTGAAGCCAAAGATTAAAAAACAATCCTTTTTTGATTGTTTTTGATTTTGATGCTGGTCAAATGAGGGATACTGCTGGGAAACTGGGAAGATGATGGAGGTGCTCAAGGATGGACTTTGCATCTGGAACCAGGGCTGGAAAATGCCTTGTCCAGCATGGCACAGCATCTCTGCTGCTCAGGCTCGGACCATGATTCACACAAACTGATGCCTCAGGTTTAGCTTTTATATTTTTCACATTCTGTGCTGCTTTAGTGTGCAGTTCTGAGTTTCATATTAAGTGTTGGTGAGCTCTGTGGGACAGAGCAGGGAGACAAAACAATTCCTGCTCCAGCTGGGCACCAAGGACAAATGACCCAAATCTCAGCCCAAGAGCACAAACACCATGGGCTGCGAGAGAAAAACAAGCAGCAGGTGGGACTGCAGGGGCTAAAGCTGGAATGGGACAATGAAGTGCAAGATGCAAATGGAGCAGAACTGATCCAGGGAGAGACCCCGGGAGCGCTCGTGCATTTTGGGGCCATTTTGGTTCATCTTGGGTGCAGCCCTGGCTGGGCTCTGGTGCTGCCCAAGGTGCATCCATGGAGGAGATCCTTTCCATAAATCCCTGCTCATTCTGGAACTTCTGGAACCAGCCTCTGCTCTAGCTCAGCCTTCTCAAGGCATCAAATCATCTCTCTGATGCCCAGGATAACTGATAGAAGTTCCTCCTCCTGATTTTTCCAAAGATTTACTCTCTGACCTTGAGGAAATTGTTGAACAAACCATTTCTTGCAAAGTGAGKTGGCATAAACTGAGAGGGAGCCATGGGAATGAATCAACTGGTGCAACACAGAGATTATTTCTAAGTGAAGGAGCAGTGGCAATGACACACGTTGATGTCAACACGCTTTTGATCTGTCTTCTTTTGAGCTGTCTGATTTTGAGCTGTCTTTTACACAATGACAGAGTTAAGTATTTGAAAAAAAATAGCAAAGAAATAAAAGGCCTGGGTGATGGTTAMAAACAAGATTGACTAAAAYTCAGGCAAGTTTTTCCAAGGAAAAGAAAGAGATGTAAGGAAGATCCACGAGTGGCTACACCAGAGAAGGTCTGCAGGGAAGATGTGGAACACATCTGAAGGTTTCTGGTTTCTGACACAGTCTGGAAAGTGCTCCAGACTCTGTATAATGAATGGAGAGATGGTTAAATGCAGCAGCTGAAGGTCAGGGCATGATTCATCACATCCTTAGAGGGATAATTTTATTTGCACCAGGAAAGACACTCCTTCAGAACTCCTGAACTCCTACAGGCAGCCACTAAGACTCTGTTGGAGAAAACATTTAGAACATTTAGTCTAATTTAGGACAAATTAATGATTAATAGTCTTTAAAAATGGCCAGATTGTTGCTCCTTGGTAGGTTCATGGTCAGTCTTCTGAAAGGTAAAGATAGCTTCCTCCAGAACCACTRGGTGGATTAAGAAGTAAAGGACAGCTGGATGTGCATATTTTCTTGTGTTCCTTTTAAAAGCTCACAATAACACTGCAGCCTCATAGGCTTTCTTCTTCAAGAGCCAGATTCCCTCAGATCATGGCAGCTTCACTTGTGGATTGTGAGACCTTCCCAGTGATGAAACCACCTTTGAAGGGGAACACACTGGGCCTGACTTTGAACATCTGCTTTTTTGGAGCTTAGATCCCCTTTTCATGAATGRAGAGAAATGGGAACTTCCACTGAATGAAATGCCTCATCCCAATGTCAAAGGTGTCRGGAGCAGCTCACATAAATCACATCCTGAAAGTGTTTTTTCTCTTTGTTGGCTCTGGAATCATGCTGCAGTGTCGAACTCAGATGTGCATGTGGAATATTTGGTGAGAGAAATCCCACCCATGGAGAGGGGCTGTTCTTCCAGCTTTGAGGATGGATCTGCACTGGGATTTGGGATTGGGGTTGTTTGAGTCTAGTCTGATATTCCTTGAATGGACTCGTCTGACTGCAGGGCTTGGAGAAAGAGAAAATGAAAAAGAATTAAGCAATTTATTGATCCACTGACAGGAAGGAAAGCGTGTGAGCCGTGAGAAAATTTTGGGACAGTGGTCTAGGGCAAAAGGGAAAACCTTCCAGTGCATGGATCAGGATGTGATTTGGCAGGTTGCCTTCTCAGCTGAGCAGGCCACATTCCAACAACAATCCTCAGGATTTATAAGTAAGTTGGATCTTGGATCTYGTATCTTGAAATAGATGGGAAAACTCATTACTGCTGCATCCCCGACTGTGTGTCTGAGGTTCCTTGGCCACTGAAAATGCTCTACAAGCCATCAGTGTCATGGTAGCAATTGGTCATCTTGAAACTGTTACCTGAASAGATGAGTTTAGGATTAGTTTTGTTTTTCATTGTGGACATTTCATCTCTCCAGACCCCCTCCCGAAATGGCATGAGAGGGATGGATGGAAATTAGCTGTTTTCAGACATTCACTTTGCTCTTGTCCATGACATAAGGGTTGTAGTCGTGTCTCTTTGGCCACTGAGGAGCAGCCTACACCTGGTGGTAGAGCAAAACAACCTTCTTCCCTGAGGCTGCAACAAYTTCTAGGAGATGATAAAGTCACTGAGATTCATGTCCCCAGGAAGGGTTGGGGTGGAGAGCACCTGGGAAAATTCATTAATTCMTGATTCTGCTCTGTAGTCCCTTCTGCTGGCTCCAGCTGGGCCAGTTTCTTCCTCCTGCAGCCTCGAGAGGAAACCTGAGTAGGTGCCTGAGCTGAGATGGRGGAAGCCCTGGGATTAATAAGTGTCCAGGCAGGCTGGAGATGAACTGAGAGCCGGTGGGATGCAGGACAAGGCTGAACACCAGGCTGGGGTGTGGGGGAGAAACGTCAGGAAATGTGAGGGAGAGCTCCTCACAACGGAGGAAGAAAACGTTTAATTCCACACTGCAGTGGTCCCAGGTGCAATGGGAGCAGGAAACAGTCATTCCTGGGGTCTTAATTGCATTTCTGCCTGGCAATAAGAGTTTGCCCTTTGTGCAGGGCCAGCTGTGCCTCTCTGTGACACAGCTCAGCTGGGGTGAAGTGATGGAGCTCATCAGCCTTCAAGCTCTTTGCATGGCATCTTCCCAACTGTCTGCTGACCTACAACCAGCATTCCCAAACCAYAACACAGCCCTAGAAGCCTTTTTATACTTCAGCCAGAACAGCTTTTYTCCCACCACTCAAGCTTTGCCTACTCTACAAATAGCTTTGAACAGCCTTGTAGTACCCTGAAGCCAGTGGTATCCTGTGGGATTCCTGCTGGGAGTGGTGTTCATGTTGTAAAAAAGAGCTCTAAGGGACTTGATTCAGCAGAACATTTTGCTCAGAACAGGAGTGCTTGCAGGGTTTCTTTCTGGTTGTTAAAACCAAGGCCCTTTCACAGCAGCTTCTTCCAGAGGCTGGAAGCACCTCTGGGAACCYCTGGAAGTAGATGGAGAACAAAAAGCTGTGTTCAACTCCTACTGGTGCACATCTGCAGTCACCCTGACAATGTGTGGCTAAGACAGGGGTTGTAAAGGGAATGGGCCAGGCTTTGTGGGGTTTGTGGTGGATCTTCACTATCCCAGAGGCTCCCAAGTACAGTTTTATCTGATGGGAGAGTCAAAAGAAAATAGTGACACTGATTTCTGCAGTCCCACTGTACTCAATTGGTCAGGTCTTCTCTGCCCCATTGTGGGGTTAGGACTCATCAAACCATTCCTTGAGCTCTGTTTTCTGGGTGTATTTTGGGCCTGAGTGACATCAGTGCCCCATACAACACATCAGGATGGGGRATGAAAAGTCCAGAATGAAATCCAAACTGATTTGGAGAAATTGTGACCGGTGACTGGTCTCACCACAAGTCCTTTTGTGGCTGGGTTCATGGTGACTGCCAACAGAGGTAATTCTATCATTTCAAGTGTTTTTAAGCTGCTCCATATCCAAATGGAATGGAACATCCCCCTTTTGGCTTGGGATACAAGGGGATGTCACCATTCACCCTCAGCCAGAGGGTGACAGAGAGTGATGATGACAGAGCTCCTTTGCGCCCCTGCTCGTTTGACCGTCTCAATGCAGCTCTTTGCTGCTTTCCCTCTAGGCTCGTGTAGGAGGGATGGAGTTCTCCCCAGGGATGGTCTACATCTCCCCAGACAGCCCTCTCAGCTTGCCAGCCATCGTCAGCATCGCGGTGGCCGGCGGGCTGCTCATCATCTTCATCGTGGCCGTGCTGATCGCCTACAAGCGCAAGTCCAGGGAGAGCGACCTCACCCTCAAGCGCCTGCAGATGCAGATGGACAACCTGGAGTCCAGGGTGGCCCTGGAGTGCAAAGAAGGTAGGCTGAGAGAGGCAGGATGTGTCAGTATTGGTAGAAGGGAGACATCCAGTCATAAAGCTTTGAGCCAAAATCACGGTGTTGAACTACGGTGTTGAACCCTGTGGGTGTGAGTCAAGTCTGGGTCTAATCTGACTTTCCTTGTTTTCCCTTAGTTCAGACTTTCTCCACCCTCTCCTAGAGTTCAGGAAAGTTCAGGAAACTTCAGACTTTCTCTCACCCAATCCTTCCTGACTGGATTTGATAATTCAAAATCCACAGAAAGCCTTGGCACACGTCCCTGGGGAATGGCTRTGCTGTGAGAAAGGCGACCCTGCTCTCATCCACCTTCTTCCTCTCCACATGKTGCCTTATTCCTTATTCTCATTCATGAGGATCAGGGGTTTTTCCCATTCTCGAGAAGCTGATCTGGATTTTCACTGCTCCCTGAGTTSTTCTGTTTTTGTGCCAGCCTTTGCAGAGCTGCAGACAGACATCCATGAGCTGACGAGTGACCTGGATGGAGCTGGGATCCCTTTCCTTGACTACCGGACCTACACAATGAGAGTGCTCTTCCCTGGCATTGAAGATCATCCAGTCCTGAGGGATTTGGAGGTAAAACAACAACATTTCCTGCTTCTAGCTCCTCTCMTGCCTCCCTGTTCAGTCCTGAATTCCAGAGATTCTGTGTCAGTGGTGGGGATGTGATGACTTGATTATGCTGTGTCCTACAAGGGGTGAAACAGGTCCTCATTAAAAACCTGGGTTGAAGGGGGAAATGTTTGCTGTTTTCTTAGATCATATTAGATCATAAAATCATTTAGGTTGTAAAAGACGTCTAAGACTATCAGTTCCAATCATCAACCCAATGCTGTCAATTCCATCACTAAACCATGTCCCCCCGTGTGATATCCACACATTTTTTGGAAGCTTCTAGGGATTGTGATCCTACAACTCCCCTAGACAGCTTGTTCCACCATCTGATCATCCTTTAAATTAAGAAATTTTTTCTAATTTCCAATCTAAACCTCCCCTGGGACAACTTTARGGCCGTTTCCTCTCATCCTGTCACTTGTTACCTGCTAAATTCTGTCTGATCACTCACTTCTTTATAAAACTCATAAATCACAGGTCTACTCAATTAAGCTTCTCTTTGGTCTTAACCCTTCTGTGGCTTGAGTTTTAGACTGGATTYAATATCTTCTGCCATGCAGGGGCAWGGAAMACCTGTTGTGTGACAGAGGAGCATGTTTGCCTGTGTCATCCAGCTTTTCATGACCCTCACACTGCTACGAGGCCAGGTTTTCTTTGTGGCAATCCCTATAAAAATAACCCACCCCTATAAAAATAACCCTCTGCCACTGAGGGAGGTTCACCTCTGCTGCATTCTGGTTTTCAGTGAGGTCAGAAAACCACAGTGTCAGTCTGTCCGTACCCTGCCCATATCTTCCTCCTCCTCAACACTCTGGATGGAGATTTGTGAGACATTGTTCACAAATCTTGGGGTCTACACAGAGCCTGTATCACCTGAGTGGTGCCAGGAGCTTGATGGGAGCCCAGGTGAGGTCTGCCAGGCTAAAATCTGCTCCAGGCTCTGGCAGATGGACAGGCTCTGCTCTAGGAATACCTGGGCTGGAGAATCAGGAGCCACACCATGGCCAAGGTGTTGGCTGAGCCTTTGGCAGGCTCTGAGCTCCAGAGAGGYTCTGGCATGGGCCTGGGAGATTGCTGGAGGCCAGGCCTGGGCTTGGTTGGCAGGAAGGAGGAGCAGGAGCTGGCACAGGCAGGCCCACGCTTGGCTGGCTGTGTAATCAGAGATGCCTGCTCGGCTTTGCTCCTGCCACTGGGAAGAGCCAAAATTCATCCAACTGTGTGGAGAGAGACATTAARAAACCTGATCTGTCAGCAAGGAGGGCTTGTGGGGCTGTGCAGGAGGCTGAGTTACACGTAGCTACCATACAGATTTGGAGTGCAGGTTGAGGGGCATCCAGCTGCTTTCTCTCAGGATGAGCAGCTCCAACAAACGAGGAATGAGGGGTGCTGAACCTCCCTCTCACACGTGTGCACACACAAACACTTCCATCATCCCCACAGCCAATTTCCATCCCTACATTCATTAACCCCATCCAGCTGATCACAGAACAGCATCTGACCCCTGCAGAGGCCTTAGCACGGATGCTCCCCTATGTAGATACACACTGAGCTAATGTTCCAATCCAACACCTTTGATCTCTTCTTCCTTTCATTCCATTTGTTGGKTTTTTTTCCCCTTAATCCTTTGTAAAGCTTCCCCAGCTCTCTCAGTGTCAGCATCTTTGGCTACCAATGTGAAGGCAGCTCCCATTCTGCTCCCTACTCTGTAGCACCCAGAAGGAATTGCTATTTATTGCAAAAGGCCCCAACACAGATTCCCACAGTGAGAAGGTCTTACTTATTTCCAGTTCATTTGCTAATTAACTGCTTCCAGATGCAGCACAAAATACTTTTCTTGTTATTTTGTTTTAATTCTCCATAATAACCCTGGGACARACAATATTAAATGTTCAAGCGAGTGAGTTAAAAATAATTATTGGTGGGGTGGGTGGTGGTGGTTTGTTGGTTGGTTGGTTGGTTGCCTCAATCTATTTAGGAAGTAATTTATTTGTTGGATGCAAAAAGAGTTCAGAACTCTAATTTCCAGAATTAAAAAGTAACAACTCTATAAGGAGCCTTGCATTGCTTGGCTGTTTTAGGCAAGCCAACTTATTTTGAATTAAAGTGCCAAATTTGGGTGGTTATTAATTCATATATGCCTTGGTGACATGTGTTGCTCGGTGGTGAGACCCTACAGCTTCCAAGAAAAGTTTTCAAGGGCTGGAACAGCTTCAGCAAGTGGAGGGATGAGTTTGGGGTTCTCTATTTAGGTTCCATCTTTGCCTAGAGCCAGAAGGAKCAAAAAGGCCTCTGTGGAGCCCAAAGTCCAGCACTGAGGTCCATAAAAATTGTTCCATATAAAAATGAGTTCATCAGCMTCTCACAGCTGAGAAATAAAACTTATCAATCACTCTGTCTCAAAAACACCTCAGCTGCCAAACCCAGGGGTTCTGCTGGAGCTCAGGGTGTCCTCTCACACCTTCACCTGTCTTGCTCTTCAAACCAAGGCCCAAGGTCACCATCCCAGCCACTGCCTCACTGCCTCTCTTCATCTCCTCAAAACCTCACCCTGGGCTCCCATTCACTCTCTTGCTGCCTCTCCCAGCTCCCTAAAGCTGAGCCCCAAACCTCTGCAAGTTTTCTTGCAGGAATGAGAAAGAAGTCTTGGATGAAATCAGAGTAAGACTTCAGTCTGACTAAAAAAAAATATAACGTGGCATGGTGACACATTTAGGCACGGGAAATCCCTTTTGGATGTATTGAAAGCCCTTGAAAACCTTTCTTGGAAGCTGGAGGTTCTCACCACAGAGCAACACATGTCACCAAGGCATATATGAATTAACAACCACCCAAATTTGGCATTTTAACACAAGTGGGCCCCTGGCTGGGTCATAATCAGCATAGACTCCATGCATTTCAGAAGGCTGATCATAACAATCTTTATTAAGAATCCCATACTTTTATACCCTAGTTCACTACAGGTAGAMCTAATTTGTCCTCTAATTAAAACACCATCACCATTGGCTAATTAAGAAACCACCCTTTGGTAMACAAATCTCYGTAACACATTCCACATGTTCACAATACCAGGTGCAGCAAGTGAAGATAAGAATTGTTTCTCATTCTTTTCTCTGATCTTCTCACAGCCTTTCCCAGAAYAATGCTTGGGAAAGTTGYGTTTCTCTCTGGGGCCAGAGAGCTGCTGCCACAGATGAACTGATCAGAGRGGGGAACACAGGACTGGAAAAATCATCTGGACRTGRCTGGGAGTCTTCTCAGACTTCCTAATCTTTAGATTATGTATGGATTCCCTTCCTGTCTTTCCTTAGCTGAGGAGCTGGAGGGATGAGAGCAAAGAGAGAATAACAACAGGACATTTGACAGTGGGAAAATGAGGGAAARGGAAAAACTCCTGTTAGAACCCAGGATATTCCTCTGACTACCGTGGAGGACTCCAGACCCTGGCTCAGAGACCTTGGCACAGAGTCAAAAACACCTGTGCCTTTGATTTTAGCCCATGGAAACAATTACCAACTTTGTGTGAGGATTTACAAGCCCCAAGAGTTTGCGTAGAATAACAGTGAATTTGTCACAGGGTGAAAAAGTAGAATTTTGGGGATTTAGAATGGGGGTTCAAGAGGCAAGATGGAGGAATCTGGGCATGTCCAGTCTTCTTCTTGTCCTCCATCTTCTGCTGTGATGGTGACACTTCTGGATTGGTTTAGAGTAGAGACAGACTGTCTAACATAGGTGATGGGTGTTGGAAAATTATTGTAAATAAAGTACACATAGTTTTTAGTATAAAAAGCCAACACCACCCCAAGGGCAGGGACTGTGCCACAACCTGACCTGTTGGTCACAGATCTCAGCAGGTCAGAAAGAGAATGCAATAGAAAAGAAAAATAAAGAAGAAAAGAAAAAATAAACAACCTTGAAAACCAGAGCTGAGGAATCTCAACTTCTTCTTTGGTCGCAGGGCTGGGAAAAAGAGACTTCTAATACCTCGGGAGCCATTCCAGCAACACAAAACCCAAGAAACTCCCTTTCTTCTTGCRCAGGTCCCTGGCTACCGTCAGGAACGGGTGGAGAAGGGCCTGAAGCTCTTTGCCCAGCTSATCAACAACAAGGTGTTCCTGCTGTCCTTCATCCGCACGCTGGAGTCGCAGCGCAGCTTCTCCATGCGCGACCGCGGCAACGTGGCCTCGCTGATCATGACGGTGCTGCAGAGCAAGCTGGAGTACGCCACCGACGTCCTCAAACAGCTCCTGGCCGACCTCATCGACAAGAACCTGGAGAGCAAGAACCACCCCAAGCTGCTGCTCCGGAGGTRAGGATGGCTGGGCACAGAGGGAGCCAGGCTGGGAGGGCTGTGCCTGTGCTGGGGTTTTTCATGAACAGGATGGGACTGCCTGGGAGATGTTCCTGGAGCTTTATTGCAGCCTCATTACATTTTTGAGACAATTGGAAGATGGCAGTAGCTGGTGTACAACCAGCAGGAGTCAAAGATTTCTTTGTGTCTTGGTTTGAAAAGATTGTCTGCTGAGGAAGGCAGGAGCCTCCCCTGAAATGGAAAATTGCAAAACCCTCCCTCCAAATTATTATATTTTGAAATTAAGGGGCTCTCAGGCAAAGATATGGAGCGGAATAACAGATCTTTATAGGAATTTAAAAATACAATGCAATGTACAAAAAAAACCAACCCACGTCAGAGTGAGAGCAGGAGCTGCCCCCTGTGTGTCAGGGGGTGGCACAGCCCCATCCCATGGGGGCTCAGCCCTCCTGCAGTGCCAGCTGTGCTCTGCTGCAGCAGGGATCCTGCACAAGGGGGGAGTTTTCCTCTGCAGCTCCAGGGCTGCTGGAGATGGGCCTGGCTCCCTCTGGCAATGCAGGCAGCAAAAAGCTGCTCCTCTGGCAATGCAGGGGGCAAAGGCTGCTGTGCTGTGCCAGGCTCAGATTGGATCCAGGTAGGAATGCTTGGCTCCTCCCTGGGCGCAGCATCTCCCATGGGATGCTGGAATTGGATCAGCCCTGCAGGGACACTCAGTGGCCATGACAGCAGAGATCTCCTGGAGGAGGGTTGGCTGTGGGAGAGATAAAGAAAAAACTGCCCCATGAACAGAAATACTCTCCCCCTCTAACGATGGTAATAGAATACCCCAATTCCAACCTAAGACACTTTGTTACAGAGTATTTTAAAAACTTTCTAGCCAATAGCTATTGGCCAAAGCTTACACACAATTTTTTTTAGCCAATTACTAAAAGCACACATACACCTGCTTCACACAAGCTTGCTTGTATGCTTTCTATTAGCAATACACAATTAAGCTAAAACTTCTACCTAAACATTATTAAGCTTAAAACCTTCTACTATCTTGCTAAGCATATTTTTCTGCAGCTTAAGGTCTGTCTTAGCCAGCCTAAAACTCAAGCTATTGTTTTCATGTCTTGCTTCTTGTACTATTTTCACTTTTTCTACTTTCAGACTTTCAGCTGCAGCTAGCTCTAAGTTTTCTGTTCTTTCTGTTTCTAAGTCCTGCTTTTACAGCTTTCTGGAAGTCTTCTTACCTKTACTGTTTCCCACAGTGCCCACATAAACATCATAATCATCTTTGGAGATGATTGCACTGTCTCCTCCCAAACCAGAAAGTAATCAATGATCAAAATTTACAGAATGAATCCACCTTTGGATTTTCATGTGGATCCTCCAGAAAGTTTCASAAGGAGAGAAAAAGCTCAATCCTTATTGTGGGCTCTTTGCATTCTTACAATGTTAATTTATGCTTACATTTCCTTTTAATCTGAAAACTCTGATCATGTTGTGTATAAGAATATCACATATATGGTCTATTAAATCCCTGGTGAGAGGATGTCAGCTTCCATCTCCTGCCTGGGACATGGATTTCCCAGCTTTGTTTCTTGTTCCTGAGTTAACTACAGACACCTGGAGAGTCTTCAGCTGCATTTTGGGATCTCATTTCTCTCCCAGAGCTGGGAGTTAGTGGAAAGCAGCAGAAGAGAGGGACCACAGAACTGGTTTCATACAGGGAACACGTTTGAATTGATGCTTCTTGGCCTGGCCTAAGGTCTAAAACCCACAGTTCTGGGGGAAACCTCAAGTTTGGGATCATCTGCTCTGTAATTAATGTCCTTTCCTTGCCTAGGGAAGTGCTCCCTCTTCTGCCTTTAGGATCAGATTCATCTCCCTTTCACAGACTGGACCAACCCTCCTGGTTCAAGGACCCTACATAAAATCAGGGGGGGTTCTGGAGATGAGTGGCCTTTGCCACAGCTCAGAGCTGACTCTGAGGAGCCCCCAGTTGATTACAATGGACAGCTTGGACACAGAGGAGACCTCAGTGCCTGCTGGGCTGGGGGGATTTTTCATCTGGCACGTGGCCCACTGTGGAGAACCAGCAGAAAAGGAGCAGAAGGCACTTCCTGGCATTCAGGGCAGCAATGCCAGGGGCAGAGGCTGGAATTTGGTGTCAGTTGACCCCCTGATGTGATCAAGCCCTACCGCCTGGCTGGTGAGCACCCTCCAGCTGTCCCCAGACATCCTGCCTGTGCTGCTTCTGTGATGCTGGATGGCACTGCCTCCCCCCTTCATTTCCTCCCCCTTTCTCCATCTCTTTGTCTTCCCTTCTTGCTCACTCTGAGCATCCCATCCTTCCTCTTTCTCCTTCCTCCAGCCCTTTTCTAAGTCTAATCCTCTCTGCTGGACATTAATTGTGGCCTTTGGGAGGAGAGGCAGTGAACAAAGAAGGCACATCCAGTGTTCCACACCCTGGGAGCACCAGGAGAAGTCAGAGAAGGAAGTCCTGCACTGGGCAGCACCAGAACAGAACATGTGAATAGCTCAGTGCCTTGGGTCAGATGGTGGTGTGAGGTCCTCAGACAGCTCTTTGGATTCAGCTTGGTGCTTCCCTTCCCTCCCCATGAGTCTGTGAAAGGGAATCTTTTGAGGTTTTGGAGAAGTTTGACAGAAGRAAGGAGATGAACACTGTGTCCAGTGTTCATCCTGCATGACATTTATGGCCCCAGAGTGATCTTCTGGGCAGGGAGCAGCAACAACAACAAGGAAAAACCTCTGCATGGCTTAGGTGAGACCCACTTTAATTCCTCCAGGCAGGAACTCTTCTTTTTAGTTGGTTTCCCCAAATTTCTCTTGGTTTCTCTTGTTTTTCTCCAGTGCATGTGCTGAAGCCAGCACAAGTTTCTGCAGGAGAAGCTCACCCTGAAGCCTCRAGATGGATTTTTGTTTGATTGAGGACAAAGTGCTCAAGGGCAGCAAGATGAGCTCTGTGTATGTGCCACAGTGACACATTGAGGAGTGTAATCACTCCCAAATGCCAGGGAGATAGGCAGTGCCAGATAACTGCTCCCCAGAGACTCAGATCTGTCTCTCCTGAGTATTTATCCAGCCTCCTTGACATATGGCCTCGCTCTGAGCTCCTCAGATTTGATGGATTTATCCGCCCTGAGCTCTTTGGAGAAGATTCCCTCAAATGTCATCAACTCCTTTTCGTTGTTGGAGACACTGGAAAACAGACACACACAGGGACTTGTAGTCACAAGAGAATCAACAGGRCAGCAAGGGTTTTCCTGCAGGTTTCCTAAATCCAAAACTAAAACAGGGATCCTAGGATGTGCTAAATCCTGATGGTGCCACGCCAGACTTCCCACTGGRCAGGAAGATGGAAAAGTGCAATATTTTGATAGGACCAGCATGACAAACTCATTTCCAAATCTCTTTTTTTCTCTGCTTTAGGACAGAGTCTGTGGCTGAGAAAATGCTCACCAACTGGTTCACCTTCCTCCTGTACAAGTTCCTCAAGGTAAGAGGAGGAGCATGCCTGGAAAAACAGCTGCTTTGAAGCATTTCTGCTTGGTGAGGATCACTTGGGGTGAAAGCTTCCCAGATAACAAGTTAAAGGCTTTTTYTTCTTCCCTCTGGAAGGAGGTCACTGCCTAATAGGAGATGGGCTATTTTCTGACCCAGGGAGAACAAASAGGGACACTTGGTTAGAGAGGCAACTTGTTGGTCCCTCTCTTGTACAGAGSTGGGATCTAAAGGTCAATGTGGAAATGGGAAGGATTTCAGAGCCTGCCTGAGACCTGTGTGGAAAATGCTGTCCTTTCAACAGCAGGCTRAGGTCTCCATCATGTGGTGACCCATATTTCCAGTGCACAGTGGATGGAGAKCTCCTTCCACCCCAGCTCAGAGGCAGCACTGAGACACAGCCCCACGAGGAGTGGAGGGACACCCATCAGCAAAGCTTGAGTGGAAGGATTTGGGGCAGCCCCTGAGCTCTCTCATTCCTCCTGGAAGGTCTCTCCTTGGGCTTTGTGTGGTTGAAAAAGCCTTTCAGTCTTTGAGCCCTGCCACTGACTGCAGGGGGATCCAATTTCCCCTGCAGGACCCACACTGAGCCTCAAGAATCACAGCTGCCAAGCTCAGAGCCAGCCTTTCTGGAAGGAGCTGAGCTCTGCACCTCTCCCCCACTCCCACTGCAGCTGCTAAATATCCTCCCACCTCACAKCCTCATCTGGACACAATAACCACCTCTGCCAGGCAATTTGAGGCTGCACAAATAAACCCCAATCCCCCTGAGCCTTCCCCAGGCACAACCAGTTCAAGGATGAGCACATGGGAAAGTTTTGAAGGTCCCTGGAAGGTAATTTCAGTGACTCCAGTATCAGATCCCTGCTTTCAGCTGAAAGGAAAGGATATAAGGAGGTGACTCTCTAAAGAGCTGCTTTTATAATAGGCTTTTTTCACCCCACTCAGCTACTTGTCTTCTTGCCTTAGCCTGAACAGAGGCCTGATAAGGGCAGGAGACAGGCACACAGAAGCAATATGCTGCTGGCAGATAAGCTAATTAAGTGGGAGACAGGTGTAGGGACTGAAAAAGGGGCCACTTTGCCTCGATTATTAACTTGTTTTCGCTGGGATTTACACCAGAGGAAAATGACCTGGCTGGTTGMGCTGGGACACGAGAGGAGAGGGCGAGGAGGGCAGGAAGGAGGGAGGGATGAAGGGGAAGGGAGGCAGGAGCAGAAAGCTCAGGGTGCAGCAAGGGAGGAAAAGTGTGGGAAGAGTGAGTGGAAACGATGAGGRGGAGAAATCAGGGACAGATGAGCTGGGCTGTGCCTGCCTGGGGCTGCTTTTTGCTGTCCTCTGCTGGGCCCCACACTTCTGTCACCTCCACACGGGCCCAGGGGCACATCTGGGCCTGAGAATTCCTGTTTGCCTGCAAATTCCTGTTTGCCTGCAGCAGGAGAGTGCTCAGCRAGTCTGTGGACTCTGCCCAGACACCCAGGATGTGGCACCAGCCATCCCTCTCCCTTTAAAACCCTCTTCCAGGTCATTTGGGACCCATCCCACTACCTGCTCCACCAGTGCAAAGCCCTGGCCTGGTGGCAATCACCAGAACAGCCCCAGCATTGCCAGGGAACACCAACACCATGACAGGACACTCAAAGGGTCACAGAATATGCTGAGATGGAAGGGACACACAAGGATCATCAAATCCAACTCCTGGGGCCGCACAGGACCATCCCAAGGGTCCCACCATGTGCCCAAGAGCTTTGTACCATCAAGTTTAATTCCTGGTGCTGCACAGGACCATCCCAAGGGTTCCACCACGTGCCCAAGAGCTTTGTACCATCAAATCCAGTTCCTGGGGCTGCACAGGACCATCCCCAAGGATCCCACCACGTGCCCAAGAGCTTTGTACCATCAAGTCCAACCCCTGGGACTGCCCAGGACCATCCCCAAGGGTCCCTCCATGTGCCCAAGGGCTGGTTGCACTCTGTGGAAACTGAGGGTCACCTCTGCTCCTGTGCTGTTGGGATGGACTGGTTCCCATTGATATCCACCATGAGTGATTCGGGATGGCGAACCTGGGATGCCCAGGCTGGACTCTCAATTCCAGCCYGTAGTTTCACCTGGTGGTTGCCTCTCATCCCTGCAGGAGTGTGCTGGAGAGCCTCTCTTCTCCCTTTTCTGTGCCATCAAGCAGCAGATGGAGAAGGGCCCCATCGACTCCATCACGGGGGAGGCGCGGTACTCACTGAGCGAGGACAAGCTCATCCGACAGCAGATCGACTACAAGACCCTGGTGAGTGCTCTGGGCACACCTTCCCCTGGGCTGGTCCACAGTCTTCTAATGCCTAAAGGGCCTTCAGACAACAGAAACCAGTGGCTGACCCTCTGGGGTGATTTATCCTTGTGTTTTAGTAGGGTAATGCTGCCTAAGGCTGGGTACGAAAATTTAAAAATTTTGAGGATTTCAGCATCAAGGAATAGTCAGAGGTGCACAGTGCAGGTCAGCTCTAGAGCTGGTGCAGCCTTCCCTCCTGAGAGAGCACAAGTCAAAGAAAAAGGAGCTTGATTKAAAGATTTCAAGGGAAAGRAAACCAATCCCTGTCACYGAGCCATTTCCCCCAAAATGGAATTGTCTGCRTGGGGCAAGATACACATTGCATATGTGCAGCTTTAGCTTCTGCTCTGAGATTACACCCTCTTCCCACTTGATTAAAGAGCATCAATTAAAGAGCATTAGATATCTCTTCTTAGAGTGTTTGTGGGCCTTCATTCTTCCCTGGATGCATTAAATCCACTCTAAGTCTCTGCTGGATGAAGAATGCTTTCTAAGCCCTCAATGATCCTTGTAATTTTTCTATTTCCCATCTTTATTCTCAGCAAATCCCAAGTTTTAGGACAGTCAGAAGATGCTCTAAACTGATCAGATAATTTTATTTGCACTTTCAAATCAGGGAGATTCATTTCACTTAGCTCCAGATACCTCTGAGGGCTGTGTCCAATCACAGAATCGTGGGGTGGTTTGGGAGGGGGCCCTAAAGATCMTTTAGTTCCAAGTCTTAGACCTTAACCTGTCTTAGACCTGTCTTAGACTTTAGCCCAGGCAGGCTGGTGCTAGAAAWGCCCTTTCATGTTCTTCAACTCCARTCTAGAGCCGAGCTTTGATTGAATCCAAGTCTGATGAGGGGGTGGACTTAATTCTTAAATAAGGCCACAGTTGTATTCTGCATATTAAAAACGTGACTTTCCTACTGAATTGGCAGAGTGCTCCTTCTCTGCTGTTATGTGTGGCTGTCTAAAATTTCAGAAGACTGATCACACATGGAGAAAATGAGCAGAAAAGAGAAAAAAATGCAGCCACAGAGCGATCACTTTCACCCAAGGAAATCCCCCCGATCCTTTTAGGCTTGATCTGAAGCAGCCAGCAAAGGGTAGTAATTATACATCAGGCTGAACAAAGCTCTCCTCTGCTGGCTTTGTGCTGTTTGATGATAATCAGCTCTCCCTCTTACATCTCAAGAGCAGACAAATATACCCCGATAGGAATCTCAGCAGATTTACAGAGATCAGCTCTGGTGAAGGAGATTAGGAAGGAGCAGAATATGAATAGGATTGTTCTTCGTTTCTGTTTCTCTTTATTTCTGTTTTATTTTGTCCTTCTTCTACCTTCCTTGAGCTGCCTGACATCTTTTATTAAAAACATAGAGTAATGAAATAAAGCCAGAACTGATTCAGTGGTTGCAATATGGGAATTCCAASAGAAAAATGGAGAGAGAATATTTACAGAGGCCTGGAGTGACAAGGCAAGAGGGAATGAGTTCAAACTGAAAGAGAGTAGGTTTAGATTGGAAATTAGACAAAAAATTCTACACTAGAATGGTGGTGAGGCCCTGGCACAGGGTGCCCAGAGCAGCTGTGGCTGCCCCTGGATCCCTGGAAGTGTCCAAGGCCARGYTGGACAGGGCTTGGAGCASCCTGGGATGGTGGATAATGTCCCTGCCCATGGCAGGGGTGTGGAATTAGATCATCTTTCAGGCCCTTCCAACCCAAACCATCCAACAATTCTGTAACTCTCAGAATGCTTTCCTATGCCTGGCTTTTTTTGGGTCTTTCTCCTTTTTCTCCACCAAACCTCATTGTATTAAAACCCCATGGAACATTCCAGCCTMATACAGAGGCAAGAGAAGGATTTCTGTCCCTGGGACAGGAACTGCAGAGATGTCCTGGTCTCAGGAAAAACAACACAACCTCAGAACCAGGGTCACCATGGGAGTAATCACAAACTGTGCCTTTATTATTTAAATGCCACTAATGTGCAGTGGAAATCAGGGCTTAGCTGAGCCAAGCTTTGCATGTACACAGACACTCAGAGACAGCTCATGGCTGGATGAGCTGGCAGATTGAAAAAAAAAAAACTGCCCAGGGATGGAGTAAAAGGTCAATAAACAGAAACCCAGAGAAATGAGATGTCCCAAGGCCACACAGAGTCAGTGGGAGAGCAGGGCTCAGAGATAACTTCTCCATGTTCTCCCTCTCTGATTCCCATCCATGCTGACCCCACATCCTGATGGGACACAGAGTGACAGAGCAGTGCTGGTGTCCTCTCAGTGCCCAAACAGTCACAGCCTTGAGTGACCCTGAAGCCCAAATGAAGCTGGTGGGTGATGGAGCAGCAGCATTGCATTTGGGAGACCCACAAAACACAAAACTTCCCTCAGAGTGAGCAGTCCTGTAGGAACACAACCCATCAAAGGGTCTCTTGCCCACCAGCTGACATCAGAGGTTTTGTTGAAGGCTCTGAGCAGCACTTCTAGAGCAGTGGGATTTGKTTTTGCCTTGAGTATGGAGAAAAGTTTCATGCTCCACATGAGAACAGCTGGAAAACTCCACTGGAAAGAGGATGTAAAGCCTGGGGAATATGTGCCAAAGCCACTGTGCTCTGGGAATGGGGTTGGCTTCCATAACTGGGGTTTGAATTCCCTAAAATGTTGGAGGGAGAGCCTTGACAGTCRTTGTAAGGAACACAGAGGTGTTTTGGGGTTTTCAGGGGTCACCAACTGCCCCATCTGTGCTTGGAGCACAAGAACARCCCTTGGAAGAACTGCCTGCYCTGCTCCTTCTTCCAGCTGAGCTGGAAAAGAGGCAAGCAAGGATTACTGCAGCYAGGGTGGGATTGAGTGTGGTTCACTCAGGCACAGTTTTCCTGGCACCTTCTAAAGTTTATGTATCCCTGTGAAATTCCAGGATAACCCAGATCAAGTTGTCACCTTCCAGCTGGGTGCTGGTGTGGGGACATTGCTCAGCACCTGCAGGAGATTTTGGGGTCTTCTGCACCAGAGGCTGGCCTGGCAGGGCAGCTCAGATCATTTTAAAGAACACCAAGTGCCTTCTGTGGGGAACTGACCCAAAATCCAGCTGTTTGTATCAGAAATCATCACACCACAGAGCTTGCCTTGACTGGCACCAGCTCATTTTAGCTGAGCTCAGACCACTGAGAGAGAAACTTGGAGAGTAACTGGGTCCCCAGAGCCAGGTGTGACCCCAAAGAGCTGTCCCAGGCTGCCCTCACTGCTCCATTTCCCTGAGAGAGAATAATTTAGGCTGGAAAACATCTTTAAGATCATTAAGATCATAAACTAAACACCAGTGCAGGCTCTCAGCAATCAGGTGGGGTTTTCTGGAGGTACCCAAGAGGTTTGCAGAGGAAGAGGTTCCTGTGGGCTGGGAATGGGCATAACCAGGAGAGCTGCAGGGGACAACACCAACTAATGGCCTTCAACACTGGATTCATTTCAACAGTTTTGTGTACAATTCAGTTATCCTTTGAGATGAAAGGTGCCCCAGAACTGTAAATCTGTGCTGTTATTATGATCTGAATTGATGCTTTTCCAATACTTCTGGAAGTGACATACAAATAATAGCATTATGATCTAATCAATATCTCATATTTACATCTCCCCTTTCATCCAACAAGATCACAGAGCTCTTTGTAAGCAGTATCTTCACAAGTCCCTCTTGGCTGAGCACAACATCACCAAAGGGAGCCTGGTGAGGCAGTGTGTAATTAGGCTGATAGGATTTCACCCCATTTTTGAGTTCCCACTGCATTTTAGGAGGTGAAGATGGAAACTGATGGGCATCCAGCACCTCTTGCATGCTACAGAAGGGAATTTAAGTCAAGTTAAAATTTGTCTGAGGCACCAAAACCAACACATCTGTGCTTGTAAAAGTGCCACAGGAACATTTTAATGACCATGTACAGCCTGGAGCATCACTGAACACCCCTTTCAAGTGCAAAGGTGTGCTAAGTTTATAAAACTTTATAGACTTCACAYTTGTGCCACCAGAAATGAGCAGAATGATCAACAGGGACACAGCCAAGGCTTAGCAGGGAGATTGCTGTTAAATACTCTGTGTTTAAGGTATCCCCCCTCACCACATGCTTTGCATTTACTCTTGGACAGAGYGGAGAAAATTAAATTTTCCTTCTGAGAAAAGAGAAACCTTTCCAGTTGGGTTGATTTTCTTTTTCTGTATGTGAAAGCAAAGGTTGTTGATGTTGCTTTGTGTTTCATTTCTTAAGGAGCCCTGCATTTCAGAATTATAACATTCTTCTGAGGAGGKTCTGCTCAGCTCCATGGCTGTGCAGATGGAAAAATGTAAAGTTTTTCCCTGGGATTATCAAAACCAGGTGGCAATGCAAGGAGGCCACTCCTGAACTAGGTCACCTTGACATCTCAATGAACATTTTTTACTGAAAGCAGTCAGCTGGTGTTCATGGATTTTCTGTTGTTAAGAAAGAAATTCTTCCCTGTGAGGGTGGTGAGGGTTAGGGTTAGAGGTGCCCAGAGAAGCTGTGGCTGCCCCTGGAAGTGTCCAAGGTCAGGCTGGACAGGGCTTGGAGCAGCCTGGGACAGTGGAAGGTGTCCCTGCCCATGGCAGGGGTGGAATGAGGTGATCATTGAGGCCCCTCCAACCCAAAMCCTTCTGTGACTCCATGATTTAATACAATGAAGACACCCCCAGGTGAAACCACACCTCTGTGCCCATGTGAGGGAGGGAATATCCTTGATACCCATTTTTTGTGGCAGTCACATTTTCTGGAAAAATCCCTTTACCCAGGAATCTTTCTCCTGGGAAGCGAGAAGCCTCAGAGAAAAAGGAAAACAATATTATCTCATTTGCTTCTCCTGTGTTTTGCTGCTTTGGAATGTGTTTGGAGATTGTTTATCCAWCAGGTGATTGTTTCATTGGTTTCATGTGAATTGTTTTGACTYAWTGRCCARTCAGGGTCAGGCTGTGTCGAGGCTCTGGAAAGAGTCAYGAGTTTWTCTTTAGTATCTTTCTAGCCTTCTGTCTGTATCCTTTAGTATAGTTTAGTATTCTTTAATATATTCTAGTATCATGTCRCTATAGGACACAAAAGAACACAAGCTCACACCGCTGTTCTCAAGGTGAAGAAAAAAGGAAGTTTATTTTCTGACTCTAACATTTATAGTTTTTCAAGAGTGACAGTGGATTGGAGGGTGACAGTGCCACCTCTCCAATGACACTGGACAAACCAACAGTCCATCAACTTTCTCCTCTTCCATAAARGAATGCAAAACAATGAGTTATTTACAGAAAGTGTGTGAGAAAGTTCACTACAAGAATGTCAATATCAGAAGGCTTAGAAAATCTTAAAAAAACAGGGTGACAGTATCATAAAATAATAAATTAGCCTTCTAAGAACATGGAGTCAGATTCATCATTTCCTTCCAATGATGGGGCACCCCATAAATACAACAACTTTCTGCACCCTAGACCCCTCCTGTAGGATGCAGACACCTCAAGGGGGGACAGCCAGAGGGTTTCAGTGCCCTGTGCAAGGTGTGGTGCCTCTCCCTCAGGTGCTGAGCTGCGTGAACCCCGACAACGTGAACAGCCCCGAGATCCCGGTGAAGATCCTCAACTGCGACACCATCACCCAGGTCAAGGAGAAGATCCTGGATGCCATCTTCAAGAACGTGCCCTGCTCCCACCGGCCCAAAGCTGCTGACATGGACCTGGGTAGGAGATTGCTGCTGGCCAGGGGGGGACAGGGGAGCTGGGAGATGGACAAACTCCATCCAGAGACTTTGCTCTGCACAAAGAGCAAAGAGGTGTTTTGGGGTTTTCAGGGGTCACCAACTGCCCCATCTGTGCTTGGAGCACAAGAACAGCCCTTGRAAGAATTGCCTGCCCTGCTCCTTCTTCCAGCTGAGCTGGAAAAGAGGSAAGCAAGGATTACTGCAGCTAGGGTGGTGTTGTCTTATATGTCAAGAGTTCTATTATCATTATGCTGCAACGATTCCATATCTCCAGAGTTTCATATCTCTTCAATGTTTCTCGTAGGCAGCTCCTCTAAGCACTGGCTGTTCCTGGTCCTTGCAGCAGCCATCTGACTCTAGAGCCCACCAATCCACTCTTTTATACCACTGTTCTTATTGGCTACAGGTGTGGCCTGTTAACATCAGGCCTGCTCCTAATCTTTAGTAATTGGTTCAGCTGCAACTCTTTAGGGGATAAGATTACATTCTATATCACCTTCATTTACCCATACTGTATCCCCCTACAGGGTGGGATTGAGTGTGGTTCACTCAGGCAGAGTTTTTCTGACACCTTCTAAAGTTGATGTATCCCTGTGAAATTCCAGGATAACCCAGATCAAGTAGTAGCCATTGTCACCTTCCAGCTGGGTGCTGGTGTGGGGACATTGCTCAGCACCTGCAGGAGATTTTGGGGTCTTCTGCACCAGATGGTCTGGCAGAGCAGCTCAGATCATTTTAAAGAACACCAAGTGCCCCTCTCCACACCCCCTGCAAGGCAGAGAAATCACAGTGAGAGGGCAGAAGGGACATTTTGTTGATGTTTATGCTCCTGGCTTAGGAAATCTTTGGCCATAAAAAGACCAGTACCATGCTTTTCTGCCCATAGGATTCGTCCTGGAAAAAGGTCTGGAAAAAGCATGAGTGGGACTGTTCTTGTTCTTTTGCCAAAGACCCCTGGAAAAGGATTCCTGGAGTGAGGATGCTGGGGCGAGTCTGAATTTGGGGTCCACAGGCAGGTGTGGTACCACACCTGGAGAATATGGAAAAAATGTAGAAAAATCTGAAAGATATGAAAAATCGTAGAAAAATCTGCTCAGGCCATTGCTGAAGTGTCTGGTGGAGGGCTGGGGACTCCATTGTGGCTGAATCTGCCAGAATTTGCTCTCAGTGACCTTCAGTGAAAGAGACTGGGCTGGAAAATGATGGAGTCTATAAAAGCAGCTGAGCTGTAGAGGAACCAAAAGGAGAAGGAATGGACCGAGGCCAAGAAACGATTCACAGCAATAATGAAGGCAGCAATGAGAGGTCAGGGATTGAAGTTAAGTGTCTGAGTGTGTGGATGTGTAGGGGAGGGAGGAGTTCCTGACAGAAATTGCCCATCAAAGGCAGTTAGAATAACGAAAGRAGCTGCCAAAACCAGCAGCAGTGAAGAGCAGATCATGTACATCATCCAGAAAAGGACCCACGATGGCTYTGGAGTGCTGAGAGGTGGGGAGAGCCTTAGGGGAGGCAGGGCAGGGTGCCAGGGCACAGCACAGCACAGGAATGGGGTTCACAGCCACATCTCCTGGCCCATCAGGTGGTCACAGAGACCAATTCCTGCAGATCTCAGGCTGGGTGTGGCTGGGGAKTGTTTGTTCTGCTGGGAAGATGAGGGATGTGTCCATAATGAGATGCAGGAATTTTACCTGCACACTGTAAATACAGGGATTAACTGGATTCCACTGTATTTCTGGGAGCCAGAAGTGTGTCTGTGCAGGGTCCCAGCTGGAGCCTGACAATTCTGCATCCAGAATTGCTGCTGGTTTAGGAAATATTGACCTCTTCAAGACCAGACTGGACAGGGCTTGAAGCAACCTGGTCTGGYGGAAGCTGTCCACAGAAAGGGGATGGAACTTTCAGATCCCTTCCCACYCAGCCCAGTCTGTGATTCTCYATSCCACCCAACYCAGTCYGTGATTCYATSACSTYCTGAGTGGTGCTGAGGAGCAGAAAGTTCCAGAAAGTTGGCAAGRGCATGTGCACCCCCTCAGAGAACAGGCTTGCCCACAGTGACAGCAGACTGGCWAATGGGCAGCTCTGGCCAGGAGCACTGATGAGGCAGCTGGGGGGGAAAAAACAATTAAAATATAAATAAAAAGCCCTTATCCAGTAGAAGATAGCAGCAATGCAGATAACAAGGTGGGAGGAGCACGGGTGAAACAGGAACAAGAGTGTAGCATTCACATTATCTGAAAAAAATCCCTTCACCCAGGATTTCTCTCCTGGGAATCTGAGAAGCCTCAGAGAAAAAGGAAAACAATGATTATCTCATTTGCTTCTCCTGTGTTTTGCTCATGTGGAATGTGTTTGGAGATTGTTTACCAACAGGTGATTGTTCATTGAATTCTGTTGTGATGTTTTCACTCTTGGCCAATCAGGGCCAAGCTGGTCGGGACTCTGGAGAGAATCACAATTTTCATTATTATCTTTTTAGACATTCTGTAAGTATCCTTTCTGTATTCTTTAGTTATAGTTAGTATTAGATTCATAATATAATATAATATAATATACATATAATATAAATATAGATAAATATAATATAATATATATAATTATTAATATAATATAAATTATAATATAATATAATATAATTAATATTAATATTATATAATATAATATAATATAATATAATAAATAATTATAATATAATATAATATAATATAATATAATATAATATAATATATATAATATAGATATAAGTATAATAATGTAATGTAATATATAATTAACAATATTAAGCTTCTGAGAGCATTGGAGTCAATTCATTCATTCCTCCCTTTGTCTGGGGGGAACACAAATACAACGAGATCCACAACCCAGCCACAGCTCCATTCCAGCTTTTCCTCAAGGAAACATGATGCTCCTTGGCACCTGGAATCCCTTCAGAGTGCTGGAATGGGCGGCTCAGGCAAGAGATGTTGTGCAGAAAGCCCTGCTGGCCCTCAGGAACCATCCCAGAGCTCTCAGGACCAGCCTGCCCTGAGCTCAGGGGCTGGAGCAGAGCAGGGCAGAGCAGATGGCTGCAATCTGGCCTTGGAACAACCCGTGGCTTTCAAACAGCAGCATCATTTCCTGCTCCCATCACCATTTTCTGGGCTTTCTGTCCACGCTCAGGCCAGATTGCTCACATGGCAGAAAGCAAACAAGCTAATGAGTTGTTTTGAGCTGTTAAATGCAGGGTAGCTGCAGGCAGAGGGACTTGTGTGTGTGGCAAATGTCACAACGCTTGGCAGTTGCCCAGGCAACTCCTGGAGAGGGTTGTCAGCTGAAAGCCTTGATTTTGGACACCCTGAGGTTAGGTTTTAGTGCAAAYCCCCAAATTGCAGCCCTCTGAGTAATGACTTCTTTCCACGGTGGTGATTTTTGTTATTATCATTTTTAAAAGATCTCTCCTGCACATGAAACACCCCATCTTTGGGAAAACAGCAAGGTGTGAGGGTCACAGACCAGGAATGTGGCTTCATGCCGAGGTGTTTGCTCTTCCCTGGGGTCTGGATGCTTTTTGKAAGGTGGTGCTGAGGTCAGAGGTGGAGGGAGGGAGCTGCTGGCTTGGCTTGCTCTCAGTGAAGCTGTCCCAGGCTCATTTTGGACCATGCCAGGTGAGATTTCACTGCCTCACCAGCCCTGCAGTGCTGGGATGTGGGTTCTTTTAAACTGGAAGCATTCAAAACTGGGTCTAACTTTAGTATGTATAGGGGAAGACAGAGAGTTTGCATTTATCTCTCCTGAAGACAGGCTGGGAGAGCTGSAGGAGACYCCAGAGAGACTTCAGAGCAACTTCCAGTGCCTAAAGGGGCTCCAAGGGMGSTGGAGAGGGACTTTGGGCAAGGGCCTGGAGTGACAGGACAYGGGAAAATGGTTTAATRCTAAAAGAAGGGGAGTTTTAGATTAGATTTTAAGACAGAAATTCTTTACTCYGAGGGTGCTGAGGCCCTGGCACAGGGTGCCCAGAGAAGCTGTGGCTGCCCCTGGATCCCTGGAATGTCCAAGGCCAGGTTGGAGCAGCCTGGGACAGTGGRAGGTGTCCCTGCCATGGCAGGGGTGGCACAGGGGTGGCTTTGAGGTCCCTTCCAACCCAAACCAATCTGTGATTCTATATTCCCTCCATATGGGATGAAATATTCCTCTGTCGTTTCCCAGCTCCATGTTCTGAGATAAACTTTTGTTCCCATCCCTTTCTCCACCCCAGAAACAGAGTTCAGTTTCTCCTCTCCTCCTAGACCTGGATCAGAGGGAGGTGTAACATTTTCTGTAGGATTTGAGGTGCAGGGTGACATCTCCCCATCTTCCCTCTCCCCAAAGTGTCACCCCATAGCCAGGCATTGCTGCATTCACCTCAYTGCCAAAGGGCCCCTGGAATTTCCTTTTTCCCAGTCAAGTTGAACAAATAGGTTGTTCCTTAAAAAAAAAAAAAAAGAGAAAAAAAAGAAGCAAAGAAGTAATTCCTGCGTGCAATAAAAAGATACACTATCTGCTGAATGAAATATAAAGGCTTCACAGCAGCTGTCTCCTGAGTTTGCATTTACCACTGCTCCTGATTGGAAGGCTTGATAAAGTTAATGGGATTTTTACCTCCCTCCCCCTCTCCWCCCTCTCTCTGGAAGGTGGGAGTGTAACAAACTGGATTGGAGTGTGTCTGTCCTTTGTGCTGGCTCAGAGGAGTGCTGGATCCCAGCAGAGAGGGGACAGCAGGACAGAGCTGACAGGGCTCACTTCATGCTGTGGGCATGGATGGCAGGGTCACCTTCTCCCTTCCCATTCCCTTGCAGGTCTGTTTGGGACCCCCTGAGCTCGTGGAGAAGGGGAGCACTGAGGCCAGGAAGAGCTGGGGACAACATGGGGTTCCTTTCCCATCATTTCCCTGCCATTGCTCAGGGGCTCAGTGAACTATCAGAGTTGAAGTGATTCGTGTTTTGGGCAGGAAAATCAGGCTGCAAAACTGAAATGGAGACTCCAAGCCTGCCGAAGGTTTTCCTCCTGTGTCTGGTGCAGTCAGGCTGGCCCTGAGTCTTCCTCACAGGGAAAGGCCAAGGAAAGGGCTCAGGATCCCCTGAGTCCACAAAAAAGGTTTGAGCAAACATCTCAGGGTGTCCCTGGAGCAGAGGGAAACCTGCTCTGAGCCACTTGTCCAGCCCTGGGAATTACAAATAAAGCCCAGGATAGCTCAGTGAACTTCAGAGGTGAAGTGATTTGTTTTGGGCAGGGAAATCAGGCTGCAAAACTGAAACTGGAGACTCCAAGCCTGCCCTGAAGGTTTTCCTCCTTGTCTGGTGCAGTCAGGCTGGCCTGGAGTCTTCCTCACAGGAAGGCCAAGGAAAGGGCTCAGGAAATTCCCCTGAGTCCGGCACAAAAGCTAGAGCAAACATCTCAGGGTGTCCCTGGAGCAGAGGGAACACTGCTCTTGAGCACCTTGCCCAGCCCTGGGATACAACAATAAAGCCAGGATGGGGAAAGCTGTGCTCCAAGAACCTGTGCATCCCTCCCAAAACACGAGTGTGTGCCTCTCCAAAGGTGAGCCAGGGCAGAAAACATGCAGAAAACAGGAACATGCAGGGCCATGAAGGAGGGAGGTCAAAGTGACACTGTCCCCATGACCCTGTGAGAAAGGCACACAAGAAACTCTGTGACAGCAGAATTGGCTTTRGCCTTGAGTGGGGCACTTCCTAAGAGCACCATTTCCCATCCAGCCCAAACTTCAGCATTTTTTGCTCTTCTGAGCAGTGTCTGGGAGCAGTTGGATGGCAGGGATCTGGCCCAGGTGGGAATAAGCAGAGAGCATCATCCTCAGACTCCACAGGGGTGATGTAGGTGCAGTGKTTTTTAATAGTTTATTACATTTCTTTACTTGTATTTGGTGTATGGTAGGGGATATGGTACACCCARTGTTATGTTCTTTAGTTTAGGTGCTGATAAGATTGGTTTTGAAATGAGTTTTGTTGTTTGATTCAATTTTTTAGGGGTATTATGTTTTTAAAAGACTTGTTTTTTAAGACCTAGGATGGTGTTACAGGCCATAGCATGAGATGCAGGGTAGGTCTCTAATTATTTAGTGGTGGTTTTTATTATTGTGAGTACACAGTGTTTACCTGGGTGTGTTTGGAGTAGTGTGATGTAGTTAATTTGTTAGGCTTTTCTATACTTATATTTGGAATATTGTCTGCTCTTCTGTATGGCTTTTATTTGTTTGGTTTGTTTGATGGTAGTCTAACAGTTATGGATAATCTGAGAAACATTGTTTATGGTTAGGCTTATATTTGGAATATTGTCTGCTGTACTATAGGGCTTTTATTTGTTTGGTAGTCTAACAGTTATGGATAATCTGAGAAATATTGTTTATGGTTAGGCTTATTCTTTGGTCTTGTGCTTACTRATAGGTGATATCTGTACCTCCTGAAAGTTCCTGAGCTTCTTTCACCTTTARCATTTGTTTTTCACAAGAGTGTGTACAGTTTTCTAGTAGCTGGAAGCTTTCCATCCCTTCCACAAATGCCTGCCATGMAAAGCCACCCCAGCAGGTGAGGATGTGAGGGGCTGGAGTAGCTGAAGGGCAGTTCAGGATCAGTGCTCAGCCAACACAACCCTTGCTCTCCCTCAGTGTCTCCAGCCAAAGTAACACCCAGCAATAAACACAGTTGCTGACCTCTTCCTGCTAATTTCAATGAATAATAAAGGCAAGTGCAGCTTTCCCATTGCATTTTAATTATGTGATAAGAAAAGTGCTGAAACCAAAAGAAATTTGCAACGGTCCTTGCATTTTTATATGGGGAAAAAACAAGCAAGGGTGGCAGGTGRTGTCTCCATATCCAAGAGTTCATTTTAATTAACTCCTGCAAATGAATGGACTTTTTGCTGTGGCTCTGGCTAAGCTGTGTTTGGTTGGGTCACTGTGACTGAAATGTGACAACCAAGAGGAGAGCTTTGAATGGTCCAGGTTGATAAAGGCACARGAAGAATTTCTCTCCTTTTGGTCAYGTTCATGTTTTCCTTGCTTTAGGCAAGTCCATGAGTCCTCTGTGGGGAAGGCTGTAGCAATCCTCCTCGAGGCTCCAAAATCTCAGAAGTCTTTTCTAACCTTAATGATTCTGTGATTTTATGGAGTGTTCCTCAGGATTTGAGCAAAAAATGGCACCCTGGGAAGTGAGGGCTGCTCCAGTGCTGCAGGAATTCATCATTCCAGGCAGAAGTGGCAGAAGCAGGAGCCCTTCTGCCCACAGGCAGCTGCTGAAATCTTGTAAAATTTACATCCTCCAAGGAGCAGAATTTGGATCTGTCCCTGGCTTTTCCCCCTAGTTGTGCCTCTGCTATTTTTGCCTAATATCAAAAGAGAAAAACTCTTGCAACGGTGTTAAAATAGTAAAATTAAMAGCAGACCTTTATCTGGAAGCTTCCAGGAGTCCCAGTGATCACTGAATACTGGGTACACCCAGTATTGCCTTTCTACAAGTTTTATAAGTTTAACAAATTATCATRTCTAACAAACATTGGCCAGTTAGAAGAGCAGTTGGTCAGGCAATTTTTCCCCTGGATTCAGAATTCAGGCAATTTTTCCCCCTGGATTCTGCTCCATTTGAGTTGATCAAGGCTTCTTTGCCCCATTTCTTGTTGTGTCTTCTCAGWTTCTGASYRGAAAACAAAATGTTCTTCTTGTAGGTCCTCTCCTYGAAAATAARACTAAACAGCATTTCAGGAATGTGTTAGAAGCTTAGCTTATTATTTTAAAATCTAAGAGGAAGGGCAGGRAAAATCCTAAGAGCTAGRYAAYTATGGAATAGCAGTCTACACAGCTACAAACATATGAAAAATATATAAAAAGCAAAAATTTTGGATATTGCTATGCCTGTACCTAAGGGCTTCCTGCTGCCCATCAGTGGATTTGAGATGCAAGAAGCATTTTGGGAGCACCAATGGGCATGAGCTGAGCCCAGCACAGGTTCTGTGCCCAACCAGACTCTGCTGTGCCCAGGGGAGCCCTGTCTGGGCTGGGTCCTGGCAGGGACACAGATCTCAGGYGCTGCTGAAGGCTCTGTCTGTGCTGCCAAAGGAGAGAGCACCAGGATTTCTGTCCCTGGACCAAGTGACATTTGCTCCTGTCCCATGGGGATGACAAACACAGGCAAGGGCAGGCTGGTCTTGGGAACAGCCGTGTTGTAAGTACAACTCACAGCTGTGAGTAAATGAAGAGTTAAGCACTGTGAATGATCAGGGTGTAGAGGTGATGAGTGATGTGCCCACACAGGTGTGTCCATGTGGATTCTGGGCACAGGGAGTGCCAGGGCTCTGTCCCTGTGATGCTGTTTGGTTTTTCCTTTTTTTTTTCTATGTTCCCTGTATAATTCACTCATCACTCCCTGCAGCTCCTGAAAGGTGCCTGTGCCCAGCTGGGCTCGGGCTCTTTCTCCAGCAGCWCTGACACAACCAGAGCACACAGCCTCGAGCTGTGCCAAGGGAAATTCAGGTTGGAGAGCAGGAAAAAGCTTTTCCAGCAAGGGGGATAAAGTTCTGCAATGGCTGCCCRGGGAGGGGGTGCAGTCCCCATCCCTGGGGGTGTTTAACAAGCCTGGATGTGGCACTGGGTGCCAGGGGCTGGGCTGGACTCCATGGCCTTGAAGGTCTCTCCCARCCTGGTCATTCTGGGAATTCTGTGAATCCTCACATGTATTGGTAGCTCTGTAGCCTATTATATTTGTAGCTAGTTTTCCCAGTAATTTTCCATGTCCTTTCCCTAGGCAGAAAGACAACACAAATCCCAGAGCCCCAARCCCCAGGAGGTGCAGGATCCCAGTGCTGTCTTGGTTCTTCCTGGGAACCAAGGTTGAGGACAACGTTTTCAGTGACATTCTCMTGGACAMAGCACAGCCAGTGCCAAGGGGGGATGTCCAGAGAAGGGACTTGACYTGGGGGGKGAATTRCATCACCACTTGTCCTCCTAACTGGTGTTCTTATCAATGATGGTAATTTCCTAAAACCTRTACAGTCATACTCACCCCTAGGAGGGGTGGAGACTTTTGTGGACATCTTTCCACCTGAAGGCCTTCAAATAAAGATCCTCTCTTCTATTACTAAATATTGCTAAAATAGTCTCAAGTTTCATTTCCAGGTGGGGAAAAAGGCAACACCTGTCTCATTTATTTGTTTGATTGTTTGTTTGTTTGTTTGTTTGTTTCTCCTTGCAGAGTGGCGGCAGGCGAGCGGGGCGAGGATGATCCTTCAGGATGAGGACATCACCACCAAAATAGAGAACGACTGGAAGAGACTCAACACGCTGGCACACTACCAGGTACCTGTGGGAGAGGGTGGGCAGGAGTTGGGTCTTCTTTCTGGCAAAGCAAAAAACAAAATATTATTGTCTTGCCCAGGGAAGTGGTGGAATCAGCAMTSCTGGAAACTTGATGTGGSACTTGGGGAYGTGGGTTGGTGGTGGCTTTGGYAGTGCTGGGTGAACAGTTGGGCTCGATGATCTTAAAGGTCTTTTCCAACCTGAATAATTCTGTGGTTTTTATTGTGCTATGATGCAGAGGTAAAGAATGTTGAGTGGGCAGTAACTGGGCAGAACCCCCGTGTTGAGCACATCCCTCCTGYCCTTGTCCCCAATTATCCTGAACAGCACTAGAGAGGAAGCCAAGTGTAGAAAGAAAATCTTTTTTCCCTCTCAAAGGACACCCCTGGTGAGTGGAGGGGGGAAAGAGGAGATGAGGACAACATGAGCAAACATTTCTCAGGCAGATAAACAAATCAAGGCCTTCCATGCCCCTTTTCCCAATGTATCCATGGCCTTTTGTGCAAGTAGAGTTCAGAAGGATGGAAGAGGGAAAAATGGAAAGAGGGAGGCTTGGTGGATGGAAAAGGGAGGTGGAAAACAGCGTGGCTGGAGAGCRTGGAGCAGTGGAGTTGTTATTACAAGGAACTTTTTGATCTTTAACCTGGTCCAGGTGACCTGCTCTGCTTCCCTTCCTCCCTGYGTGACCTGAAATTCATAATAGAGGGTTAGACAGGTCTGAAAATGTCTTACACAAGTGGTAGATTTAATGATAAAAGTGAAGTTTYGGTAAAAGTCTTCTCCCTTGCAAAAAAACACCAACAAAAAAGACCTCATTAAATTTAATCCGATGCTGACAATTTTGTCATTTCCTCCATCACACCTCAGCAACCTCTGTTTCATAACAAGATTATTTTCTCTTGTCACTTAAGAGCCGAGCTGAGAAGGCAGCAAGCAATAATTTGAAAAGGAAACAAAACTTTTACTTCAGATTGACTGAAGCTGGCTGATTTTGATTTGATTTTTTTTYCCCCAGACAGAGCAAGGACGTTTCCTGCTTTATTTCATCAACAAACCAGGCATAATTTTCTTCCCTCTCTGTGCTTTTTCCATGTTTTCTTTGCCTCAGGCAATGAGCTCCCAGCTGTATGATGAGCTGGGCCAGGTCCTCAGGAAACATCATTTTCCTGGCTGTCCTGGAGGCTGACACAGATCATGCTGGGACAGACACTGAGATTGCCTTTGCCTCAGTTTCCCCATCTGTGGTGTGGGGCTAAAACTACAAAGAGCCAATAATTGCCTTCCATGATAGCTGAGGGGCTATTTAATTAGCCTCTGCAGTGCTTTGAAGATGAAAAACTCCATGCAAGTGCTAATTATTATTATTATTATTACACAGACAAGAGTTAGATGTCGTTAGAAGGGATTTTTTTACCCATCTCCTCTTTATGATGTCTTATTTATCACAGATGTTCCTGATATGGCTCTTTTGAGCCATGGGCTTGTTAACATTTCTGACATGGGACCCACATGGTTTGCCTTGCTGTAGRAACAGAAAGCCTGGCTCCTTTAAAAAACTCCTGTGGTCCCTCAGAACATTGTCCCACGACATCCTGGACATCAGCCACTCCAAACCTGCTGCTTTTCCACCCTCTGACACCACAAAGAGAAAGAAGTTGTGGCTGTCCCTTCAGTCCAGCAGTTCCTTTGTCACAGGGAAGGGTGACAGGATCCTAGWGGAAAATTGTAGACAGGAATTTTTGAACCAGGCACCCAGATATCACCTGCAATCCAGGAGGAAGGAATGGAACATTTCACATYGGTTTTATCATCCTAATGGAACAGCCAAGCCTGTTTGAACTAGCTCAGATGATTTTATTATTCTCGTGCTCCTTCTCTGCCTTAGAGCTTCCCTGGGATGAACCTATTGTCAGATTTACGGGGGTTAATGCAAAAACCACCCCTGGAAGTGTTTAAAAGGCCTCTGGCTGTGGCCCCTGGGGACATGGCTTAGTGGTGAACACAGTGGGGCTGAGTTAATGGTTGAACTCCATGATCTTTAAGGCCTTTTCCAACCTAAATGACTCAGTGACTCACACTGTCGTCACTGGGCTTTGAATCAGGGCCTGGATGGAGCAGAATCTGTTTGTCACCACTTGTCCCTTTGTCCAAGTGCAGATTCTGGCTGTGAAACAGCAGATTTTGTCCCTTTTTATTATAGAMCAACTCAACAAAGCAAGAAATCAAAGCTTTGAGGGTAAACTGTGCCCTGCCTAYAGGGACACTGATTTGCAGCTCATGCTGCCCTGGGCATGGTCCTCAGCCACTTTTCAGAAGTTTATTGACCCAGTTTATCCTTTTTTTAATGCAGGTCCCAGATGGATCTGTGGTGGCTTTGGTCTCCAAGCAAGTCACTGCCTACAACGCAGTCAACAACTCCACGGTGTCCCGGACGTCAGCCAGCAARTATGGTAAGGGTYTGTGTGTCTCAGRTTTCTGTGGTTGAGATGACCCCYRAGGTATTAAAAGTCTTTTTTCACAGCCCCACGACYGAARAAGAAGTCRAGATTSCTYRGTTMTGCTTTTCAAAGTTGTTTATTTTCTCTTATCTATGACATTCTTTCTCTGACCTGCTGAGATCTGTCCAGCAGGTCGGGTTGTGGCACCAGTCCCCTGCTTCGGGCTGGGTGTTGGCTTTTATACTAAAAAACTACCGTGTACTTTATTTACCAATAATTTTCCAATACCATCACCTATGTTAGACAGTCTGTCTCTACTCTAAACCACAATCCGAGTAGTGCACCATCACAGCAGAAGATGGAGACAAGAAGAAGAAAGACAGGACACACCCAGATTCCTCCATCTTGCCTCTTGAACCCCCATTCTAAATCCCCAATTCTTCTTTTCACCCTGTGACAAATTCACTATCATTCTACTCAAACCCTTGTGGCTTGTAACTCCTCACACAAAGTTGGTAATTGTTTCCATGGGCTAAAATCAAAGGCACAGGTGTTTGTGACTCTGTGCCAAGGTCTCTGAGCCTCCTGTCAGGGTCTGGAGTCACCCAGGGCAGCCAGAGGAATGTCCTGGGTCTGCACACGTGTGCTGGGATTGCCTGGGAGAGCACTGGGAAGAGATCCCAAACATCACAGTGGTCATCAGACTCTGAGCACCAGCAGGGAAAATGATGGGTGGATGATTAGTTGGTGAAATGAGGCAGGAGGGGAGGATTTAGCCATCTAAAACTCTGGCAGCTCGTTCAAAGTGTTGATCCAAGTGGTTGGGCTGCTCTTGGGAGGTTCTCCTCCCTCATTAATKAAAGGAGGAGTCTGTATAATTAACTGCCTCCCTCTTAGATCACCAAATGTCACTCTTTAGAGTCTGACGTCTTTATCAGCAGACCTCAGGGCAGTGAACTGTTGTTCCTACTGTCCCCATGAGACAGCAGAGACAGCTGTGGAAGGGACACCAGGTGGGAACTCCTCTGCAGGGCCAAACAGGGACCTCCTGAGTGTCACCCACCCCCTCCACACCTTCCTCCCTGCACCAGAATTGCATCCAGCCTGTGTCTCAATAAGAGAGAGCTGGACAGCAAAGCAAAACATCCCTGATGCACAATCAGGGTGCTGCAGACCCCCCTCCAACCTGAATGCTGCTGTCATATCACTTTATTCATATTTTTAATTTATGGGAGCATCTCCAATCCTCCTTATTCCCTTTATCTTAAAGGAAAGTGCAGTTACTCAATGTCCAGAGGTGCCCCCTTCCACTTTCTCCAAGGACATAAATGATCCATGAGGCCTTATTAATATTCATCCTCTTTGCCATGTTGTTGCAATTACTGAAAGACACAGTGACCTTTGGAAAGGAAGACTTGAGGGGGGTTAATTTCTGTTGGATTTCTTTAATTCTTTTGCCATTTGATTTTTTCAGGAGGAGGGAATAGGGAAGGAGGCAGGGGGAGGAGAAGATGTGGTGGGTCAAAAAGTGATTGTTAATTGCAATTAAGAAAACAGCATCCAGARAGAAAAAGGATATTCCATCTGATAATTAATATGTAGAGATTGGTAATGCATTAATGAGGCTGATTCAGATCTTGCTACAGAAAGGTGCAACACTTCTGATAATTATGGTTGGAAAAGGCAACATTGCTRGAAGGTCAGGGAGAGGGGAATGCCTTGTGCCATCACTCAGAGGCAAAGAGAGGTAAAATTTGGAGCCTAAAAGTATTCTTGGAGAGGAAATTTGTGGATGTCCACCTGGGGTTCTGGCTGATTTCTGTCAAAACAAGATTTTGGAGCAGGGAGTAAGGAGGATGGCTGGGCAGGAAATGTTTGCTTTGATACCAAGGGAGGGAGGGGAGGCAGCTCCTTCTAAATCTGGGGATCAGGAGCTAAATAACAGATCACATTAGAGACATCAATATTTTTATGTTAAGCAGCATGTCATGGCATGGGTAAAATATGGGAGAACCAGTCACATAAGGAACTGGTTACCAAAAGGAACTGGTCTACCCCCTGAACCAAAGTGTCTAACAGTGACAGTGCCACTTGCCAGGGAACATGGTAAGAGGTAAAGATTATAGAGTGCTGGAAATCATTGAACCTCAGTTTTTTTAGTAGTGTAGACGTTGACATCACACCTGGCCCGGTGACACCRCCTGCCTCTGCTAAACCAACCACGCGGACAATGCTTTGAAAAACGCGTTTGGTGGCACGTCACAAACAGAATTCCTGAAAACCAATGCAATTTTATGAATATGAACGAGGCCAAACTTCCTCTGAGAAAGAGGTTCTTGTTTATTAAATAGCTGCAAGAAACAGACGTTGCCCAAGATAAAGCCAAGCACCCACACAGTGAGCAAAAACACACAGTGCGCTACCCCAAGGGCACTGAGGTCTCCCCACAAAAAAACTTCCAAAAAAGAAGAACTTTGACCCAACTGAACTTCCGCCCATTTGTGAGTGCCCTTCGAGTCCAGGATTGGTCCATTTCATCTGCATGGTGAATTGGCCATTTCCAGGCTTCTCATTGGTCTTAATGCCGTCTTCTGGACCAATCGTTTCTGCAGGGCTTTCGAATGATGATCAGATCTTCCATCCAATCCCTCTTTGACTCACCTCTGCCTCCGCTAGGACCACCCTTCACCAAATCCCTGACCCTTCTCCTTAGAACAGTTCTAATAAACCCCCCCCCCCACTCTTAGCATAATATCAATTAATATAACATAATTAAATACAAAAATTGACTATACCCTAATTTAATAACTTTTACTTCATAACACCAAGAGTTGCTGAGAACGTGGGGACCCCTGCTTTGTGTGTCCTCTGCAGAAACATGATCCGTCGACGGGCAGCCCCACAGCCTCTTAACATAATACAATTATCATACTAATTATACCAGATATAATTGAACTATACCTCTAATTTACATAACTTTATAAAACACCAAGAGGCTGCTGAGAAAGTGGGGGACCCTGTTTGGTGTGTCCTGCAGAAAACATGATCCGCTAACACGGGCAGCCCCGACAGCTCTCTTAACATAATACAATTAATATCCACATATTAATACAGGTATATTGAACTATACCTAAGTTAAATCAACTTTTACTGTTAACACAAGAGCTGCTAGAGACACGTGGGGGACCCTGTTTTTGTGTCTCCTGCAGAAAATGTCCGCTACCGGGCAGCCCCGACCATCTCTAACATAATACAAGTTAATATCAACATAATAATAAGTATAATTGAACTATACCCGCTATTTAACATAATTCTTAGTAAACACCAGAGAGCTGCTGAGTACACATGGGACCCCGGTTGTGGTGTTCCCTGCAGAAACATTGATCGCGCTACACGGGCAGCCCCGGACAGCCTCGTTAAAACATAATACACAATTAATTAAACATAATTAATACAATATAATTTGAACTATACCCTAATTTAACATTTAACTTTTACTTTAGAGCAACACTCAATGACTACAGATCTTGATCGAGCATAAGTGTATATGGGAGGACCCCTGTTTGTGTGTCTCTGCAAAATATCATCGATCCGCTAACGCGGGCAGCCCCAGACAGCCTCCGTTCTGCGCAACTGCGTGGTACTCATCACTACCCGTCTCAGTTCTTGAGTAGATCGAGAGCTAGCAGTCAAGATGTGGCACCTGGTCAAGAACCACGAGCATGGAGACCAAAAAGAGGGYGACCGAGGCAGCAAGATGGTTTCTGAGATCTACCTGACCAGGTTACTGGCCACCAAGGTATGTGGTGAGGGCAGGGGACAGGGGTGGAATTTCTTGTCGGCAAGAAGTGAGAGGGCCCTCAAAGGATGCCAAAGTTGGGTAAAAAGAGAGGAACAGAAGGGAAACTGAGCAAGGGGAGAGTTCTGAGCATGTGGGGAAGGAGCTTGAGCTTTGAAAGCAGAGTCCAAAAAGAGACACTGGAAAAGCAAGGAACTGGTTACCAAAAGGAGTTGGGTAAAAAGTGGGGTAAAAGAGAGGAACAGAAGGAAAATAGAGCAAGGGGAGAGTTCTGAGTATGTGGAGAAGGAGCTTGAGCTTTGAAAGCAGAGTCCARAAAGAGACACTGGAAAAGCAAGGAGGAGTAACAATCCAGGGCCATGAGATTGGTGGGAGAAGCAAAGCAGGGGGTGCTAGAGTTGTTGATTAAACTGGTTTGTAATTTGTACCAAAACTGAGCAAGTGAAGACCCAGGGCAGGTGCTCAGAGCAGGCTCCAAAGATGTGTCAGGCCTCACAGTCTGAAATGGCTCCTATGCCACAAAATCCTGAGTTTTGTGGTACAAATCCTCCTCCACGTTTTCCCTGGGCCAATAAAGACTCTTGTGCTGATGACTTGGAGAGRGTTACATTGACCTTACAGTGAGACATGAAAACTCAGCATGCAAAGAGAGAAAATACAGATTAAATCAAGTGGGGGCAGAGCAGGGACATCCTGACCTGAATCTCCAAACACATCCATAACTTCTTCATTTTTGTCAGGGTATTAATAGGCACAAACACAATTCCATGTGCTCACGCAAATGCTGCCTGAGTTTGCCCATCAGACACATTTCCAKCACTAGTTTAAGTCCTACTTTCCATATTTACCTGCTCATTTATTTCTCAGCTCATTTTGCTCTGATGTCTGGCTCTTCCTGCAGCCTCACTCAGGCTGGCTGAGCTKCAGAGGGATTTGGAGGAAAGACAGCTTTGTCTTTAGCCCCTGGTCCATGCCCTGTTCCCTGGCATCAGGAGGCTTTTATGGATCACACAGCATGTGAAAAATGTTGAAAAAGGAAAGTATTGCTCCCCAGGGCTCAGGCCCCAGCTGGTGTAGACCAGCAAGCATTGGACTGGTGCTGATTTATGTTGTCTGGGGATGCAGCCCCTACCCCACCAYTGAACTGCTTTTGCTTTCTGTTCTGGGTCACAAACTCAACACTTGGGTTGGGCTTTTTCATTGGGTGTTTTTTTGTTGTTGTTGGGGTTTTTGTTGGTTTTTTTTTTTTTGGTTTTTTTTTTTGGTGGGGATATCAGGAAAGCAGCTGCAAAACCTGCACAGCAACAGAAAGAGTAGGAAGGTTGGGGTTTTMTTGTTTCCCCTCTTGGGCCGAGCAATTTTCTTTTCTCATTGTGACCCTTTGAGGGAGGGAGGGAAGGAGAGAGAGCAGTTGCTGTAATACAATCCCAGGAAGACTTTGTTAAACTGACAATGATTTTTATTCTGGTAAATCCCTGACCTCTGATACCCAAGAGCCTCTCCCCTAAAAGCCTCAAAGGTTTTTTTGTGGCATTTGTGAGGGTGAGCATGTAGAGAACTGATTCCCTGCAGGAGCTGAACCTGAGGGCAGTTCTCCCATGTCAGAGCAGGAGGATTTCCCTTCCTGAGCCCTTTCTGAGTCAGATGTGCTGCAGGGCTTTGTTCACCCCGCAGGAGTTCACACAAACAAAAGGTGCCTCTGTTTGTTTCCCAAAGAATAAATCAAGTGGTGAATCAGCCAGAGACACCAGCTTTCTAATTAAGTGTTTGTTAGCTCTAGGTAAACTTGAGCCACTCTGGTGGAACCCGGGGCTTTGTTTCTAGAAAGGAGACATTTCTTCCCTAGGTCCTTGGAGAAAGGGCAGAGTTTTATCTTGCAGGAGAGGAAATTTTTCATATCAGGGAATGTTTGTTGGAGATTCAGTTGATTTTTGGTTATTTTAGCAGCTGTTTGTCCACATATAAATGCCTGTGAAGCTCTGATGACAGAGAAAACGTGTCCTGCCTGGTTCCACCCCAAACCCAGCCTAGAACTCCTCAGCTGTCCCCTTCTCCAAGCCTGGTCACCCTCAGACATTCCAGCTCCTCTCTTTCTGCTAAAAGTCAAYTGTCCTCACAAGGGTGACTCTCCAAGCCCTCAATCTGGGATTCTCCTGCCAGTGGGGAATAAAAGATGAGGAGGCCTCTTGGGAATGTAGTTTGTGTTATTTAGGACACTGGTCACACATTAACCACCCACCTCTCTAGGTTCTCTTGTCCTTTTTGTCTCTATGACACCTTCTGCTGTGCTCTACAGCCTTCTACAGACTTCTCTTCCCAGTTTAGATGGCCCTGAGTGAAAGCCAGCCTGGAAAATGGCTGGGTTTTGTCTCATGGATGCACTAAAGCATTGAGGATGGGGTGCAGAGAGAGGAATCTGTGTGGAAATGAGGTGTAATGGTTCTTGTGATGATAAACATTCCTGCTTAAAGACATTTTTATTGAAATTCCCAGGTCATGTCACATTTAACTGATATAAGATGGCCCCCAATTTTCAATCACACCTTGGTTTATCCACAGACCTTCCCTGTTTCAGTGGGGTACCAAAATTCCARCATCCTCTGCCCACTTGTATTTCATGTTCTTCTTTCCTTCCTTCCTTCTCCCACCAGGGCACCCTTCAGAAATTTGTGGACGACCTCTTTGAGACCATCTTCAGCACTGCCCACCGTGGCAGTGCCCTCCCCCTGGCCATCAAGTACATGTTTGATTTCCTGGATGAGCAGGCAGACAAGCACAACATCCACGACCCCCACGTGCGGCACACCTGGAAGAGCAACTGGTGAGTGGGTGAGACAGCCCAGCACAGCCCAGCGTGGATACTGGGCTGGAAGGAGACTAGAGGGAGGTGTGGTTGGCATCTGGCTGCTGGCAGAGCTGAGGAATCTGGTGTGGGGCTCAAAGGATGAGGCTCAGTCTTGCCAAGCCAACGGAGAAGTCAGAAGATCCCAAAATCTAAAGGATTAGCACTTTTGCTAAACAGGTCCTAGTTTGCCCTGTATTACCTGGAAATGGCAGGATTTGTGAGGGGTTTGATGAGGAAAAATGAAGTTTTTAATTGCTGCAGTGTCCAGGCTCTKCATAGGAACATGTAGAATATGCCCAGGCTCACACAGGAATATTTAGGGAAGCATGGGAGAGGATTCAACACCACTRCCTTCATCTGCACTGGGTGTTTTAATTCCCAGCCCTTTCTTTGCCCACACAGAGGTATCTCATGCCAACTGAGAATTTTAAGGTACCCAAGACATCCTCAGAGGATGTGGAGCACCCACAGGAGATTTTTACCCTCCTGGGTGGCAGCTGGAGGCCAGGAGAGCATCTCCAATGGTGCAAAGTATTTAAAGGGTCTGGAGCTGGATGTGAGTGTTCTTTGGAGTGAGTAACAAAAGGTGACATCAGGGACAAAGTGTGACATCAGAGACAAAGGGTGACATCAGAGACAAAGGGTGACATCAGCCCCCTGCTCCAGCTCCTCATCCCTGCAACGGGACAGTGGGAAAAGTCAGGATCGGTGAAGAAAAATCTCCTTTCTGCTGAGTGTCCCGGTTGGAAAGAGCTCCCTGGGGAATGGCTCCCTCCCCTTCTCCTGTRCAAACACAGGGACTATAAAAGGAGCAGCAGAGGAGAGCCGTGGGGCTCCCAGCTCATGCATTTTTTCCTTTTCCCAGCCATGCAGTTGGCAGATCGTCACAGCGCCGGTGACATAAAAAAAGAAACCCCATGCACCAAAGAGGCTTTCAACTAATGAAACATTAGCATATTATTAACATTATCTGCGGCACTAATCTAAGGCTGATTGCAGCCACTCAGCCTAAATGAGCAGGAGGTTTATTTAAGGGGGGAGGGGGGAAGGCAGAGCGTGTGTGTTTGTGGGAAAAGGGGCAGTGTGAAGAAATCTGTTCAATCAGATCAAATTAACTCAAAGTCACATCACAGGGCTTCTTTATTCCCAGCCAGGGACATSGTCCCCTATCCCCTCCCCACGGCCAGGCACACAAACACACACTCTGCTCCTCACCAAACACCTGCACTAGGACTTCTGCAAGGTTCACCCATCCACCTCATCCCCCCAGTGATGATTCTCCATTCCCAGCCCAAATTCCCACAACTCCATGGTGTCTCATTGACATTTTTTACTTATTCTTCCCCAAGGCTCTGTGGGACAGGCTGTCCAGAAAAACTGTGGCTGCCCCATCCATGGATTAGTTCAAATCCAGGTTGGATAGGGCTTGGAGCAACCTGGGATAGTGGAAGGTGTCCCTACACCTGGATAATCTTTAAGGCCTCTTCCCACCCAAAGCACTCTATAATTCTGTGTTTTCCAACATCTCCCTCTTCTCCTGAACTTGGCTGACCAGATTCCCTGTGTGGGGCTTTCCTTTRCATTTGTTCTGTGATTTTGCTGCTCAGGAGAACCCACAGAGGTTTAGGAAAACACGGTGTCAACCCTCTGTCAGGAAGGTTGTTACCCAAAATCCATCAGGCTTGGGGATGAGTTTTTTACAGTGTTGTGAATGCAATCAGCAAATGGGAGGAATGGGGAGTTTGTTCTGAATTTGGAGAATTTGCTAAGCTGAAAGATGCAGAGAGTGAAGGTAGATTTAGCAATCTGCCTAAGAGAGAGACAGGGGCTGGGCTCTGTGCTCAGTGACACATCCCAGCTCCTGGGCCTGATCACTGCAGTGCATCTGCCCTGACAAAAGGCTCCAGGCAAAGGCTGGAGCTATCTCATACGTGTACCTCAGGGCATCTCATACAAATGAGCTGCTCTTTGGAGAAAAAGGGGGAAAGGGGCTTTGGATTGCAACTGGAATAGCATTTCCTTGGTTAGGGCAGATATATTTTCATATCAAAAGCTGTGATACTTGTTTCCCAGTTCCTTTTTTTTTTTTTTTCCTTGAGGCAACAGGGCTTTCCCTGTCATGTAGCAACTGCTTCCTGCTCTGGGTACTGGGATGTGTGCAGGCTTGGGCTGGAGCAGCAGAGAGTGACAGGACATGGTGTCCTAGCACACAGGATGTGCCATGAGCATTCCCAGTCTCCACCAGGGAATTCTACCTACCTCTCTTCCCATGGGATTGCTGTGAGGGCTAAAAGCCAAGTCCCTCAATGRCAAAGGTGTAGAATCCCAGAWTGGTTTGGGTTGGAAGGGACCTTAAACTCATCCAGTGCCACCCCCTGCCATGACAGGGTCACCTTCCACTATCCCAAGTTKCTCCAAGCCCTGTCCAAGCTGYTCTTGGACACATCCAGGGGCAGCCACAACTCCTCTGGACTTTATAACCCACACCATAATAATTTTTGTGGGTTCAATGCCTGTCTTCACCTGATGGAGCAACCAACAGGGTCAACTTTCCATTGCAACTTAACACAGAGCGATTCAGAGTGTTTGTCATCATCACCTAAATTTTACTCCCATTAATTTATGGGCACCTTCAACAAGATTGTATTAAGACTGAAAAAATCTGCCTTGTTTTACAAGGACAAAAGGTGATGTCTCTACCATCCCTAGACTTGGTAGGGGATGGATTCATTTCATAGCAATGTTTATCCCAGAATCTTCATATCCAGATTCAGAGTGTTTGTCATCACCTAAATTTTACTCCTATTAATTTATGGGCACCTTCAACAAGATTGTACTGACTCCAAGACTCACAAAATCTGCCTTGTAAGGATTACAGGGACAAAAGGTGAGGTCTCTAGCATCCCTAGACTTTGTAGGGGAGGAATTCATTGCATAGCAASGTTTATCCCAGAATCTCCATACCCACAGCCCCATCTTTGATCCCCACCCTCCTTTTGCTGCTGTGGTGTCTCCTGTGAGCTGTGCCCTGACTGTGTCCCCTGTGCCACCCTTCCTGCAGCCTCCCCTTGCGGTTCTGGGTCAACATGATCAAGAACCCCCAGTTTGTGTTCGACATTCACAAAAACAGCATCACAGAYGCCTGCCTGTCCGTGGTGGCTCAGACCTTCATGGACTCCTGCTCCACCTCAGAGCACCGCCTGGGCAAAGACTCCCCCTCCAACAAGCTCCTCTAYGCCAAGGACATCCCCAGCTACAAGAACTGGGTGGAAAGGTGAGTTYCAGCTGTRGAATGATRTAATTTCTTTRTCTTCTTTTTCTGCCTGGGTCAGGGTTGGGATGAAATGTGCAGAGACGGTGTTTCATGTTGGGACTCAGATGTTGATTAGTTCTTATCTMTRTCACAGTCTCACAAGCTGTGAGTTCTACAGTACTTTAACAAGGCTACAAAMTGGCCCCATATCTAYCTCTACAAGGCYTTTTAAGGATTATTAAAAATTWAAAAAATGACACCTAAATTGTTTTTACTTTTAACTCAATAACSAACCACCCATGYCCTGCAATGTGGACTATTTTATCCAATTGCACAAAACCACCCAAACCCATGGAGAAGAAGGTGAAGAAGAAGGACCAGCCACCACCCTAAAACCTCCATCTTGCTTTATATATATTACTGTATTCTAAACCCTTAAACTCTGGGTTCCCCACCCTGTGATATCACACACTTCTACTCAAACTSCACACYCACAATCCCWKTGCTATCACTGAATTTTGGAAGCTTCTCCACGGCCTCAGGTCAAATGCAGTGTTCTCTTGGGGGTCAGTGCCTGGCAGCACAGAAAGTCTGACATTCTCAGCAGCCAGGGTTCCAACAGAATGACATAAAGTGACACARCCAGGCCCTGCTTTGTGGGTGGAGGTGGGAGGCAGCATCACTGTTACTTTTGGAAACTGCCCCTGGGGGTTTTTTGTCTCTGGCTTTTGCTAAGTGGAAATCTCCACATTAGCATTGTGCCTTGCAGCACAGATGGAAATTTAGTTAATGGTGGGAGTTGAAGGTGTTTGCCATCATTTTTTCCTTTGAAGAGAAACTCTTGAGAAGTGRCARAGGGAGGAAGGAAGGGGAGGTGATGTGTGTGAGCCCTGGGAAGCACTCAGGCTTCTCAGCCTCTCCACACARGCCTGGAGTGGTTTGCTGCTCTCAGCACCTGTGACAGTCCCCACATTGCCCAGATCCCAAGGGATTTATAATTATCCCCCATCAACTTCCCTTGGAGACTCTTCTGTGCTTTGAGATGCCAGATGATTGACAAGGCTGCTGACTGAAGCTCTGCAGGTATTTTATGTCAGGTCAGAGGTCTTTCCAAGCATTTTGTCCACACTCCCAAGACCTGTGGCTGTACTTCCATCTGCTGTACCAAGRGTCAGTGCCTGGCAAAGCTGCTCCACAGGGAATACAACCAAAACATCTCTTCCTGCAGCATGTTGGGGCCTCATTTTCCATAGGGTTTCCCCCAGGACAAGCAAACAGCACATCCTGTTCTTCATCCAGCAGGAACTGGGCTTTGCTTTCCAATATTCTGCACTTGCCTGGYGTTATTGACAGGTTTGGGAACTGCACAGATGGGGAACAGTTGCTGCTCTGTAAATACAAAGGCGGGTTTATCCTACAGATCATTCCTGTGCACTGCACCCAGCTTCCAGCCATGATTTCCTCTGGATGACTTCCCAGGCATGGCCTAAAATTGACACCATGTCCTGCARGCTGTACAAGGCCTCTGCTGCTGCAGACACCTCACACTGTGCTATAAATCCCTGTATTGCCTTTGCTGGGGATGATTTTCTCTCRTTTTGTGACAGGAGTGTGGCTGATCAAAGAGCTCCATCCCCTACTCGGCACGAGGCAGCTTTTTTTCCAACAATTCTCCKATTGGTCTGTGATTTGTCTGGACAATTATTTTTAGATGTGGTTAAACACTTCAGCAAATGTCGTTTCTAGGCAACCTGCAAGGCTCTTATGAGCTACCTTGCTTAATTATGACCTACTTTTGGTACCGTGTCCAAGTTTCTTAGAATGTATTGAGGCTGATTGCTGGATTGACCTGGATAATGGGAAGCAAGTGTTGGAGGTTCCATTTARAAATCAAGTTTGCACCAACTGTGACCCAAAGGTGTCATTCTCTAGTGATGCTTTAGCAACACTCTGTGTGGTTGGGCTGTTTCTGTGGACAAATAATGGTTTCCATCTCAAAGGGGTTGATTTTATCCTGGGAGATGCTACATGTGAGTGACAAACTGAGGTATTTAAGTGGARAATGGGATATTTCCTTATGCAACAAACACCTTTTTTTCTCTTTTTTCCCTCTGGATAAACAAAAAGCTGCAGTTTCCATTTTGKTTTTTTTTTTCCCAGTATTGATTTCACTTTACAACTTTTTGGAGCTAAATCCTGGTGCCCAGTCTTCAGCAATAGGTGCTGCATTTCCTTGGAAGTTTTCCCAAACAACTGGGTTTGCAAACGAGGTACATAACACCTCCTGCTGCTTGTAAACAGCCCTGGATTCCTGTCCCCAGCATGTGCTGGGTTGTTATCTGCACTGATGTCTGACAACTTGAACTGAAGCCCAAGGGGAGACTGCAGGTTTTGGAATATGGTTAGAGCTTCCTCCCTGCTTTTATTTTTGTGTGTCAGTTCCACTGACTCAAGGCAGTGGCACCTGGGTGCTGTGGGAGATGAAAGAAAAAACCTATCAGGGATGAATAAAATATAATTTGAGTTCTACCCCGAGCTAATGAATTCCTTCTCTCCGTTCTGCAATTGTGCTTTGAGGGAGTTTTTCCAAATCCAAAGGCTTCCAGTGCTGGTTGGAGCTATTTCTGTAGTCAGCATCAGCTGGAGATGGCATCCTTCAAGACCACTAGACTTCTTCAAAGAGTGAATCAGGAGATAAAAAGTCAGGGAGTTTAAGAAGTGGTTGAGTAAATCGGAAAAAACTGAAATCAAACAAACTTCTTTGACAAAGAGCAAACTCTAAGAGGGTAATTAGTCAGTGGTAGATTGTACCCAACTTGAGGCACTCTTGGATTACAAACATGCCTGGATTTAGAGGTCTGGAAATGGAGCCTGTGCTGGGTTACTCCAAGCCATCCTTCTCCTTCCTTTTCCTTCCTCCTTCCTTCCTTCCTTCCTTCCTTCCTTCTTCCTTCCTTCCTTCCTTCTTCCGTTGCTTCTTCCTCCTTCCTTCCCTTCTTCTTCCTTCCTTCCTTCCTTCCTTCCTTCCTTCCTTCCTTTCCTTCTTTCCTTCCTATCCTTCCTTCCTTCCTTCCTTCCTTCCTTTCCTTCCTTCTTCCTTCCTTCTTCCTTCCTTCCTTCCTTCTTTCCTTCCTTCTTCCTTCCTTCCTTCCTTCCTTCCTCTCTTTCCTTCCTAATCTCCTTCCTTCCTTCTTCTACTTCCTTCCTTCCTTCCTTCCTTCCTTCCTTCCTTCCTTCCTGTCCTTCCTTCCTTCCTTTCCTTCCTTCCTTCCTTCTCTCCTTCCTTCCTTCCGACCTTGCCATGAGAAGGAGGAGGCAGGGATGAAAGGACTCCAAATATTTGTTTGAAGTCCTTCCAATCCTTCAAATAGTTGTTTTCCACCTAGGAATGTGCATTGGGAAGGGAAGAGTTACAGCTTCTGGCCTTACCAGTTGACCACAGGGTGGTCAACTGGAAATTTGATTCCAAAATATTTCAACAGCAAGACTGTCAGGAATCTTCACTGGTTTTGCTTGTTTGGCTCATGTCTTAGCGTGGGATTTTCTCATGTTTTCAGTTACTTCTTTGTGGTGAGTCAAGAGTTGCCTTCAGCATTGGGTTGCATGACAATGACTAATTAAGAAATTTTAAAATTTACCAATTTTTGTAATTTCCTGTCGACCTAATGGAAAACTATATAAGAAATGGACATCTTCCATGACATTTTGGGAGCTTGGTTGTTTCAGTGCCCATTTCTATAATTATTCAAGATAGTGGATTTGCTGACAACAGCAATAGAAAGATTATTGTACATCAGTTAAATTTAGTTGAAGATKCTCCCYGCTCATTGCAGGGGGGTTGAACTAGATGACTTCTAAATGTCCCTTCCAACCCAAACTATTCTGTGATTTTATGAAAGTCCTTTTATAACATTGTTGGMAGCAGAGCTGCTGAAACAATCCAGCTGAGAAATTCTGGCTTTTGGGAAAAAGCAGGTTTCCTGTTCAAATGAGACACAGAGAGCTGGAAACACGTGGTTAAAAAGTGTCCTGGTGCAGGCACATCTTGGATTTCCTGCTGCAGAACACGAGGCCTGATGAGGCAGGACAATTAACCCAGGAAATTGGGACAGGCTATTTGGCTTTTGTTGAAGCCACCACGAAGAGTCAGGCTGTAGTTCTAAAACAAAGTGGAGGCTTTTCAATTACCATTAAAAAAAAAAAATAGAGGAAAAGAATGGTAACGATAGAGCAGAATCTCATCTGACTTCAGTTAGTAAAACTCCATAGGCTCTGCTGAATTTACATTAGAGCAGCTTCAGATCTGCATCTTTTCAAGTTTACTTCAAATGTCCCCTTTGAGCCTGGAAATCTGGAGAACTTGGGAGCATTTGATGCAATCCCCAAGCAATACAAAGGGGAGTCTGTTCTAATTGGGACTGTCTCATTAGCATTCAACACCACACTGAAAAATGACAAAGGGCTGTGGCTGACCTTTCATTTCTCTCCATGCTGCCAAGCTTATGATAACACTTGTTTGAACTTCATTAACACCATTTAATTGCCTGCATCACAATCAATATGATGTTTCCCTACTGAAGCCTGGCACGGAGGCAAGGATGTGGGAGACTGAAAAGGGRCAGAGCACAAAAAGCAGAAGTCAAAGAGTTTTTTCCATTTCACACTGGTGCCCAAAACACCTGCAGGGCTGCAAGGAGAGGATCTGGTGCTCTTTTTTTTTCCTTATCCCTGCAGGGACCTGGTCTCCTTTTGGCTGCTTATTGTGCATTGAAAAGAGCCCCTCTAAGAAAAACTTAAAGGAGACATCACAAGTGTTCTTAACTTAGGAGTCATCCAACGAAGACCGTTCAAAATAGGTTTGCCAGGTTCAGGATCAAAAGAAGCTTAAAGTGATCTGATATGTGGGATTCAGAATTAGAACATTTGCATTTCATTGTGTTAACCTGGGTGCAAACAGTGCCTGACACAGCTGGTGCTACACCTGAGSCCATGATCCCATCTACCTTTTTTCCTTACAAGTACAGATACTTTTAGGATAAGGGGGAACAATTTTTAACTAAAAGGGAGAGRTTTAAGTGGGATGTTTGGAAGACATTCTGTACTCAAAGGGTGCTGAGGCCCTGGCATAGTTTACCCAGAGAAGCTGTGGGTACTCCTGGATCCCTGGAAGTTCCCAAGGCCAGGTTGGATGGGACTTGGAGCAACCTGGGACAGTGGAAGGTGTCCCTGCCCATGTCAGGGGTGGAACAGGGTGATCTTTAAGGTCCTTTCCAACCCAAAACATTTTTGAATTGGTGATTCATGAAGCAGCTATGATTTGCATCCCATTAGCCTTTAGATGTCGAGGTCTAGGTCTTGTTAGGAAGAGCTTCATGAGCATGTTTGGAGTACACAGAACAGACAGCCTGTACCCATTTGGGATTTCACCCASCCAGTGAGTCTGCCTGGGGTTTCAGGGCTCTCAAGTCACTGGGAAATCTCTACCTGTGCAATGCTTGTGATGTCTGTTGGCCACTTTGCAGCTAACTTTAGAAAGAAAGACAAACTGGACCAGTTTAAAGCAATAAAAAGTTGCATGTACCCTAACATTGTGAGTTATTGAGGTTTTAAGGAGAAACTCTGAGGGCTTTAAAAAAGAGAGTAGAGCCAAATCCTGGCTCTACTTTAAAAAATGAGTTTTCTGTGCCCCCTCTYTCTCTGCTGGAAAGAAGGCTCAWGAAGTAGCATACCAAAGGTCAAGGCAGGGGGTGTTGTCGGTGGAGATAATAAAAAACAGTGCTGGAAGGAGCCTCGGGAGGTCAACCCGACCATCTCCTGCCTCAGGGCAGGATCAGCTCTGTCTAAAGCCTTCCTGACAGATGCTTGTCTACCCCCATCTTAAAGGCCTCCAACAACAGAGCCTCTGCTGTCCTCAGGCAATTCATTCCCGTGCTTCCCTGTCCTTCCCATCAGTGTTTTCCCTGCTGGGCAGCCAAAATCTCCCTGGCTGTAATTAAAGCTCAGGCATCGCCATGGCAGGGGGTACAGCTCATTCCCTGCCTGTCTGGGGCAGCTTTTGGCGTATATGAAGACTGCTCACTTGTCTTTCTTCACTTTTCATCTCAAAAAAAGAAAARATAAAATCATCCCAATGTTTTCTCATCACACTGAAAAGCTGTTCTTACCCAGTGCAGCTTTCAGCTGGCAAGATGAAAATGTGTCCATATGGGGAGGGTGCAGCCCCACACATCCTCTGCTTGAGGTTCTGGGTGATCTCCTCTCCCAGAGGCTCTACCTGTGCACAAAGTCACTCTTCAGCCACTGAGGCAGAGCTGCCCATCAGCCCTCACTCTTTATTCCAAGGGGAGAAGCAGCAGGAAAAGCCATGGACAGGCAAAATAAAAGCATTGCCTGTCTAGGGCTTGCACACACAGAATTGYTCCCTCCAACAGCTTGGGTTGGGAGGGACCTTGAAGCTCATCTCATTCCACCCCTGCCGTGGGCAGGGACACCTCCCACTGTCCCAGGGTGCTCCCAAGCCCCATTGTGTCACCACCAGAGAAAAGCAAGGCACAGTTCTTCCCAAGAATATTTCTGGGTTTCACATTCTCCAGAACCTCAGAGAAAGGAAAACAATTCTTATTCATCTCATTTGCCTGGCCTTTGTGCCAAGGTGAAATGCATATGGAGATTGTTTACCCACAGTGATGGTGTTTGGTTCCTTGGCCTGTCAGGGCCAAATGTGTAGCCCCACATTGCTCGTTCACAGAGAAAAGAAAAGCATGACTTCCCAAGAATATTTCTGGGATTCACATTCTCTGAACCTTAGAGGAAGAAAAACAATTCTCATCTCATTTGCTGTGCCTGTGTTTTGCAAAAGTGGAATGCAAATGATGAGATTGGTTTACCCAAAGTGATGTGTTTTGTTTCCTGTGGCCTGCTAGGGCCAAGTGTGCAGCCCCACATTCTCTTCACAGAGAAAAGCAAAGCACGACTTCCCAAGAATATTTCTGGGATTCACATTCTCTGAACCTCAGAGAAAGGAAAACAATTCTTATCTCATTTGCTGTGCCTGTGTTTGTGCCATAAAGTAGATGCAATGTGGAAGATGGTTTACCACAGTGATGGTGTTTTGTTTTCCTTGGCCTGCTAGGGCAAGTGGTGTAGCCCACATTTCTCTTCACAGAGACAAGCAAGGCATAATTCTTCCCAAGAATATTCTTATCTCATTTGTGGTGCCTGTGTTTTTGCAAAAGTAGAATGCAACATGGAGATTGTTTACCCACAGTGATGGTGTTTGGTTTCCTTGGCCTGTCAGGGCCTATCAGTGCATGTGTGTGTGTTGGGGCTGTCGGGACAGTCACAAGATTCTGTGCAGTGTGTGCAGAGTTGAGTGCTTGGCAGATTCAGTTTAGATGTAATGTAATATAATGCAATATAATATAGAATAATATAGTATAATAAAGTAATTAATTAGCCTTCTGATAAGATGGAGTCCTCCTCACCATTTCTCCCTGCCACGGGGGTCGTCCTGTTTCAATACCATCCAGCCTGGCCTTGAACGCTTCCAGAGATGGGGCATCCCCAGATTTCCCTGGGCAATCTATTCCAGTGCCTCCCCAGCAGCTCAGGTGCTCCCCAGGAAACTCCAAGTGCCATTCTGTGTCAGTGCATGTCCTTGCACTGCTTCAGTGCATCCCAAAAAAAGAGCTGGTTGTTCCCAAGCTTTCCMGCAGCCCTTCCCTGCTGGAAGAGTCCCCCATATCCCTTTCACACACCTCTCCATCCTTCAGTGGTCTGGATCCAGCCGGCTATTGCATAACCCTAATTATGTTATTGCTGTAATTGCGTCTGCCGTCTGCAGCACATGGATTCGTTACAAGCTTTTCATATGCTAAAATGATTATTAATGAGTGCAGTCCCATCCCAGCGACAAACAACAGCCATGACAAAAAGATCTTTTGGAAGGCAATTAGCTCCATGCTAAGCTGCCTAAACCATGGGCTGTGCTGGGAAATTTCGGGCTGGGGAGGGAGCACTGGCAACGTGGCTTTTCTCTTCTCTTTTGATGAGTTAATGAGTTACTGAGCGGCAGCAGGCACAGTCATTCTTGTGAAACAGCTCCACTAAGGAGCCTTTCCCCGTCGGTGCCCAGGGAAAGAGCATTTATCCCTGGATAAACAGGGGACAAAATGTATTCCCAGGTCACTGTGATGGATGCCTGGGTCACTGTTGTGTCGCTTTCCTTGGGAAAACAAAACAAAACAGAACAAAACCAAACAGAACAAAACAAAACAAAAAACGCAACCCAGGGAAAGATGAGGTTGGAAGGAACAAGAATAATTATTTTTTCAGTAGAAGAGTACCAGCTGTGTCCTGGTACATCCCAAATCCTTCTCCACCCTCCAGTGGCAGTGGAGGGTCTCCTGGGCTCTCTCTCCATTCAAGGCAGGCTGGGCTGARTTGTTTTTCCCTTGATATCTGTGAGGACACATCCAATGGCCTGGTTATCCTCACATCCTGGAGTGCTGGAATGATGGGTTCACCCCAATTCCTCATTATTTTAATTGCTTATGAAATCTAATGAACAAATTTCCTGTGGTCACATCAGAGGATGGAGAGCCTTGAGGTAAGAATGGAGGCTGCTCCTGTGAATCCAGGGAAACTCAGACACATAAGGCTGGATCTTCTGATCTCCATCTGAGGATCCTCTGGAAACAGCTGGGGAAGGATCCACTGGAGATGAGCAAAACTGGAGTTCAGCAGTAGCAGCAAATCTGCTCAGGATTCTCACTCCTGACCCTTTGGGGSCAGAATAAACTGAATTTACTGCTTTGCTTTGCTCCTTTTCTGTCTCATTCAGAGAGAATACAGCTCAATATTGTGTTCCCAACCTTCTGCTGGCTGTGGAAGTGTGTCAAAGACCTGTCCCTGCCTCAGGTGAGACCTGGTGTCCCTCCACAGGTGACAGGACCCCTCTCTGCCCCTGGCACTGCCTCCCAGCCCAGCTCTGCTGTGGGAGCTGTCAGCTGCAGGGGTGATGGAAGCAGCACAGGCAGCCCTGCAAATTCCAGCAGTGGGAATGGAAGGGCCTCTGGGGTTTGGTGACAGCTCCTCAGTGGTTTTTGCATTAGGGGTATGCAAATGGCAGAGAGGCTCTAAGTACCTCTGAGGATCTGGGCTGCAGTGGAAGGTAAATAAAGACTCAGCAGGGATGTTGTCATCTCCCTGCTAGGATGCTTTAATACACACATTCATCATTTCTTTAGAGAGCACAGTGATGGCTTCATTAGAGACTCTTCTGCATAAATAAGTCACTGGGCCATGGCAGAATTTGGATGGAAGGATATTATGTCTTCTCACTCAACTAGATTGAGGCATTGCTAGATGTTTGTTTCCACTTCTTTCTCTTTTATTTTTGCCACAGAACACCTTGGTTGAATGGGTAATGACTGTTTAGGTGTGTGATGCCAGGGAATTGAGTCTGTAGAAGACCAGGATACTTTGGTGGGTGATGGCCTGTGACCCCAGAGCACTGAGATCACATCCTRGGAGTCTGTCATGGCCAGAGCCCTGAAACTGTGATTCTTGAAAATCAGATCTGTGCATCCCATCCTTGGCTCCAGGGAACATTTCCTGCTGCTTTTCCTCGTTTGGATGAGTCACAGGAGTGCTGTGCTGCTGGGGAATGATCTCTGCAGGGCTGGAGAGGGGTGGGGAGCTTTCAAACCCTTGTGAGTCACAGACTCAAGAGTCTGTTGCTACCAGGTGGAAAGGAAACGGGACAAACTTGGAGAAGGAGTTGATAAGTGTGTCTGTGCTCCAGTTTTTGGGAGCACCCTGTCCCTACACCCACTATCCTGCCACCACTTGGTGACAGCTCAACCAGAGAGGAAAAGGAGAATTTTAACTTCTTGTCAGAGCCAGACTGGCACTTCTGATTTCCTCCACTGAGGAAATTTTTGCTGTGGTGAGCCCCCTTCTCTTCTCATTTCACCCATCAGGAGGGTGCCTATCCAACATTCATGAGGAGCTGCTCTCTTTTCAGGTGCCATAAATCAATGTATTTCACTGCTTTGCAGCCTGTTTTCCCCACAAGTCTGTGAATTGTGCTGGTGGCACATGGATTTTTTTTTTCTCCAGTGCCAAGGCACACCTTGCTTTTTAACCCTAAAATTCCTTGCTCTTTGACCCTAAGACTCCCTGTTTTCTCAGCCACGTTATGGATGCCACCAATTCCTGTGTGCAGCACAGATCTGATCTTCTCCAGCAGACGATGCCAAGACCTGGTTAAATTTTTCTGCAAGTGGCAAAGGTCTAAGAAATATTTATTCCTCCTGCTCAGCATCTTCTTCTGGGGGCAGTTCTTTTGGACAGAGCCTCCTGGGATTTCCAGGTGCTCACTTTACTCACARACAACTGTCCAGGTCCACCTGGGGACTGAGGGTCAGGCAGAGTGTAAAGAAAATCAAACCCACACCACTTTTTGCTGGAGCACTGGCAATGAGAAATATTTCGACCACAGGGCTGAGTTAGACTAAGATTTCTGGCTGGTCTTAAGCCCAGAAGAAAAAATGCCAGGACTCCAGGGAGAGAGATGTTTTTGTGCCTGCTGGAAGTTGCAGTAAAATTAATGAGGTTTGCAYGAGTTTTTATGGTGAAACAGAGTTTAGCTTTGGAAAATGTCAAGCAAGAAGGACCTCTGCCCCCTGAGCCTCCCTCTGCCAAGGATTACATCAGCATCCCACCACCAAAACCAGGTTATCCACAGAGACTGACTCATTGGGGTAAATCAGGGTGGGRTTGGAGGGCACAAAACCAGACTGAGCACAACTGGAGCCTGCTGGTGTGGCAGGGTTTCCCCCCATGCTCTTGCACTGCTCTGTATTGCACAGGGCACTCCAGCAGCTGCTCATCCTGCTCTGTCATGGAGTATTTTCCCACTCACCCACCTCAAGGATGCTCACCACACAGCATTTCCATGTCCAATTCCTCTGCAGTGGCACACAGCCTCCATCTCAGCAGGTGTCTCCACGCTGTTTACAGGACACCTGTCAGCTCTTTTGGCTCCCCGTCCCCTCTGCCTCCTAATTATAAAATTGTGGATTGCTGCAGCTATGGGCTGCTTTTTTATTTTTTTTTTTCTCCTTCTTCTTCTTGTTTTTTTTTTTCCTTCTGCACAAAATGTCAAATTGCAGAAATTAAAAATGTAAATGATGGCATCTAATTAACCAGTTGACAGCAGAGCACAGCTGCGAGTGACAGTGACTGATTACCTTCTGCAAACCTTGTCCTCCAAGACCTGCCTTACCCAGGGGAGGGAGGAAGGACATCAAAAATAGCAACTTCCTTAAAGAGACATCACTCTGCAGATGAAGCCTGCTGGGCAATGGTTCTGGGCAATCCAGATCCTATGGATAAACCCCCAGTCCTCCTGAGCTCCAGGGGAATGCTGTTGACTCCTAGGAAAAGCAGATTCTTCTATGAAAAGCAGGTTTTTTCCCAGTCAGACTGGAGTTGAAGGCTGCTGCCACAAATATCAGGCCAGCTTAAAATATGGGGCTTAAAAAGGAGATGCTGAGCAAGAGAGTTGTTGGGATAGACTGGATTGAGTGTGGAAGGTGGGGATGTCAGCAATGGGGGCAGATGTAGTGGTGAGAATGGTGCAAGGAAAAAATACAAATATTCGGGGTTTTTCTGTGTGTGGGAGTGAAATCCTGAGCTGTCAGGGGGCAGCAAGGTCTCTCTGGGAAGAGAGGCAGGGCTAAAAACCCTTGAATGTCTGACAGAGTGATCCAGCTTCAATCCAGCTCTTATTGACAGCACAGGGAAAGTTCACAGGATATTTTTTGGGGCTTCATTCTTAGATTGAGGTGAATACAAGACCTRTGTGGTGCTCAGGGTSAGTGCTCAGTCATTTCCACCTTGGCTAAGTCTCCTTTCTTKYTGTAAAAGAAGAGCATGAGCAGGTGTTTGAGGAACCAGAARAACCCAACRCWAMGMRTGGRYTTTATTTCTCCTTTTYGTTTGTGGATTTGGGGATTCATTCTCAGATTGGSGTGAATACAAGACATRTGTGGTGCTCAGGRTGAGTGCTCAKTCRTTTCCACYTTGGYTAAGTCWCCTTTMTTGCTGTAAAA
>NDFG01000009.1:1784403-1794633 GCA_002167245.1 Sporophila hypoxantha
GYAKKTSWYTGAGGARCCAGAARAACCCAACACAAAGCGTGRAGTTTTTTTCTCCATTTTGCTTGCGGCTTTCACTTCTTGATCTCCTGCCCTTCCCCTCAAGAAACCCCTGTGTTTGTGCCCCTCAGGTACTACTCAGACATTGCCAAGATGCCAGCAATCAGCGACCAGGACATGAATGCTTACCTGGCTGAGCAGTCCCGCATGCACATGAACGAGTTCAACACCATGAGCGCGCTCTCCGAGATCTACTCCTACGTGGGCAAGTACAGCGAGGAGGTGAGAGCCTGGGGGCACCTCTGGGGCCAGGGGAGAGGAGGTGAGAGCCTGGGGGCACCTCTGGGGCCAGGGGAGAGGAGGTGACAGCCTGGGAGAACCTCTGAAGGGCCAGGGGACAGCCCACCCATCCCCTGGTGGGTCACTGATACCTGTCTGCATCCTGGCTGGGARGGGGGAGGATTTAAGGAATGAGAGACCAGGCTTGGGGTTTGGAAAGGGAAGGTCTGGGATTTTGGATCTGTTTTGTGTCTCTCTTGTTCAGTCAGGCTCAGCAGAAGTAGTTGATGGTCAGATGTTAACTCACTGGAGCCCTACCTGAGTTTTACATACACAATGGGCAAAAGTTGCTTAAGAACTGTGCCCAACGTCATTCCAGATACCCTAAAACACCCCAAAATGGTCCAACACAGACTTCAAGGTGTCCAGCATGGTTCTATGTATTGAAAGCCATGTGAGACCCCTTAGATCTCACAAGTGGCATGGCCAGGTGATAAATAAAGCTCATAAATAAATATTGAATCTCCAAGATAAGAACCCATTTGATTGGCTGCAATTCAGAGGTCTGCATTGAGTCAGATCAAACCCAAACTCCCTGCCTAGCTCCCTCCTGGCTGACTGACTTGCCCTGCATAATCCAAGCTAAGCCTGGGACCTGCCTTAGAGAAAGCCAACCCCCCCTCTGCTGCTTTAATATGCTGGACTTGGTCATTCTGGGGAAAGAAACTGAAATCCCAATCACTTCTTCCTCTCTCCTTTTCCAGATTCTCGGAGCCCTCGACCAAGATGACCAGGCTGGGAAACAGAAACTTGCCTACAAACTTGAACAAGTTATAACCCTCATGAGCATAGACAGCTGAGAACTGTCCTGCCAGGGACACCCTGGGAGGGATAAACCAAGTCGTGCCTCACTCAAGATCATCATCTTTACCAAGTGCAAGTTTTGATGGGCTGTAAGCAGAGTCACCTGAACAGCGCTCCTCTCTCTCTCCTCCCCCTCTCTCTTTCTCTCTTTTCCTTCTCTTTCCAAACCTATGGACAAAGCAACAGAGCCCCAGGGGTTAAAAGAAAAGACTGCAGAGGAATCTTGGCTCTGGGGCCATGAAGACATTTGGGTGGAGCTCTCCTTTTCACAGCTTCCCCTCTGCCTTTTGCCCTAGAGAGAAGCTATTGAACAACACGAAAACCCCACCAACCCTCGCCCAGCATCACATCCTCACTCTGCAGAGGTAAAGCTGGGAGGTAACTTCTGTCATGCTGCTTTAACTGCCCTCTGAGGGCTGTAGCCTCTGGAGAGGACATGGAAATGAACTCAGTATTACTCAAGTGTCCCCAAGGGGAAGGCAGCCTGCCTGCAGGGCTCCTGGAGGGCAGAGCCAATGCAGCTCCTCTCCTGCAGAGCCATTGCAATTCTATCCCTCGATAGCGACCCACTGGGAGAGGAGGCTCCCCGAAAAATGCCACAGCTTTGCCCAGAGCAGGGCCACCGTGCCTCATCCTGCCTGGGCAAACAGCTGCTCTCCTGGGGCACAGAAAGGGTCAAGAGGGGACGAGGAGACCGACGCTGCCCTGCCCATGTGTTTCATATGGTTCTTCTTATTTTCCCAAGAGCCGCGTGTCCCCYTCCGTCTTTCCCGTCGTGTCCTGTTGGTCGTAGCACTGCAGCAAAACGCTCTCTCTGCTGGGTGGCATCCTGTCTGTGGTGGTGGTCCTGCTCCTCCTGGCCATGGAGAGCACAGCATCTTCCCCCCCTCGTTCCCACCTTGGCTTGGAAAGCAGGAGCCACAGGCCTCGGGTTGTTCCAGGCAAGGAGCTCAGCCTCAAAAGAAGAACCAGAAGGATTTTTGTTTTGTTTTGTTTTTTAAGCTGTTCTTTCCATTTTGTTTCCTCAACTGGAACACAGCTGTTGTTTTTCCCACAGTGGAATATCAGAGGGTTACTGAAATGCTTGCTGTGAAGTGAGGTGGTGCACGAGGCTGATGGTAAAGCCTTCCTTCCAAGCCGCTCCTAAGAGGAAATGTCACCACACATTCTGGAAGGAAATCTTGGAGGAAATCCAAATGAAACACTGCAAAAAATTCTTCTACCTAGATCCCCCCAGCCGAACTGCCTGTMTCCTGGAGGTCTCTGAACTGCTGTGAGCCCATCTGCCTTTTGGTGCCAACTCCTGGCCTTTCCTCTCCTCCATTTCTGGAACCAACAGGCCTTGCTGAAGGCACAGTTGCTGCCTAGGAAGGATTTTATCTCTCTTTGCACTTCTTATCCCTTCAGGGATCGCTGTCACCATGGGACAATTGTGGGGGATCATCCTGTCCCTGTGCCATCCTCTGCTCAGCTTCTCCASAACATCTCGACTTGTTTCATGGCCAACCAAAGGGGAGTGAGCTCCTGCATCTCTTTTGCCTTCAGCTGTTCCATTCACACAGCTGCCAGCCCAGATAACACCATGACTAGAGACGCTTGGGGTGTGGAGAACCTTCCTTGTTCACCAGGGAGGCAAGAGCTGGGTCAGCATTCATCTCCCCAGCCATGAGCAGAGCTCCCTGGCAGATGGAGGAGCGGCTGGAGGATCAGCCCACGTCCACCTCACCCCATCCTTGGAGCAACAGCTGGATCTGCTTTGCACCTGGAGGGAGGAAGGGGTGCAGGGCGTATAAATTGATTACAGAGCAAGTTTGTTTGGGTTCATTCCTGTCTCTTGCTGTCAAACCAGAACCTCTTGGGAGTGACAGATCCCRAGTGTGCGTGAGGGATGGTGTGGTGCAAGCCGGAGTCAGGCAGAGGGAGGGTTTCCTTCAGCCAAGCAGATACACACGTAGGCAAGTCCAAAACCACTCAGTCCAACACTGGACGTGTCTGTGGGGAGAAAAATCACCAGATTCACGTTGAAACAGCAAACTTAGGGACACGTCTTGGTTTTAAACCCCCCCAGACATTTCTCTCTTGATTGCAATTCCAATTATTTTGTGCGTGTGCGTGTGTATCTGTGTGCGCGTGTGCGTTCCTTCCTCTTGTTTTTGTTTTGGTTCTGCTTGCTTTCTGTGGGATTGCTGAGCTGATGGACTCATCATGCACCTTATGGACATCTCAGCAGTTTTAAGAGGCCTGCRCATTGGGGATGGTTTGGGTTTGGTTGGTTCTGCCATGGTTTTGTTGATCCATTTTAGTAACGTCGGCGCATGTTCCAGATCCATTGATTAATGGCTGTGAAAGTGGGAAGTCCCACCAGAGCCAGTGGTAAGAAAATGACAACAAACAACACAAACACAGTATTTTTTATAAGTACGTAAATTTAAAAAAAAGGAAAAGAAAAAAAAAAAGGGGAAAAATTAAAAAAAAAAAAAAAAGGAAGAAACCAAAGGTTTTGACAAACAAAGTGCCACAACAGATAAATATGGACCCTATTGTCATGCCTTGTACTCACAGCTGGATGGTAGGAGTCTAAGGACAAAGAGCTGGCTTGGAGGGAAGTGGTTATGAGTGATGGGCGATCCTGCCTGGACATGCGCACATGAGAGGAAGAAGAAGCTGTTTAACAGAAAAAAAACAAAAAAAAAGGTATCAAAATGAACTGGTGTGATCCTGTACTGTTACTGAAGTCAGAGGAACACCACAGGGGAAATCTGAGACTCACCCTGTTTCTTTTCGATGTTTTCAGGGCTGTGTTTTTGGTTTGGTTTGTTATGGTTGTTTTCCATGGTTGTTATTTTATTTCTTCTTGCTGGTACGGAGTTYTTCATCTGTATATTATATATATATATTTTTCGAGAAAAACTTGAACACCTCAGAGACACTGAGAATGAAACACTTAGGRGAAATGGGAAGCACCAGGAGATTGGTGTCTTAACCCTTCCCAAACTTCCCATTTAGGCATTTCTGCTTTCCCTCCACCCTCTTCTTTCCCCCATGCCCAGGATTTGAAAGAAAATCTGCGTTTTGCTTCTCTTTCATCTCCTCTTTATTTCTTTGTCTTTCTGTTTCTCTTTAGTTTGGTGTTTGAGCTGGATTTGCTTTTTTGCTTGGAAAATGTGCCAGAATTGTGATGTAAATGCGTGGGCTTCCTCCCCTGTCCCCTTCAGTGCCCTTCCCATTTCCAACCAGTGTCCCAGAATCCCCCAGTCTATGAGAAGTCTTGGCATCTTTCTTCCCAGCCTCACCTGTTGAGCTAACTATTTTTTAAGTGCATGTAAAATACAACTAAAAACAAAGACACAAGCAGAAGAATGAGCCCTACTACAACACGGATGCTTTCTTTTCCTTTGATTTCTTTTCCCCCCRCCTCCCTTTCAACACTTGACCAAAAATTCCTGATAAATAAGTAGTGTCCTACACTGTTTTTCAAGCCCCATGGAGAGAACTGGAGCCAAAGTTCCTAAAAGCCCATGGAGAGGCTCCCAATATCCAGAATATTCCAGATGATAGGCTGACCTTTACAGGCATTTCTCAGACACTGCAATCAAATAATTAATGCTGGCACCTGCAGCACCATCAGAAACAGGGGAAAGGGAACTCTTGAAAACTCTTTGAGGTTCTATGGAGAGAGTCAAGATTATKTCTTCACTGCAGGGTTTACAGCACAGGAGAACGATCGAGGAGAAATTCAGCCAMCTTCCTCTCTTAGCACAGAATCATAGAATGATTTGGGTTGGAACAGACCTCTAAGATCAGAGAGTCTGAATGTTAAATCATGCCCYAGTCCTTCTCTTCCCACTCTTCATYCTGTCCTGAACATATCCAAAGGTTTGGTCCCACCCAGCACACATCAGCCTTGCTCCATTAGATATGAGGGCTATGCCAATTTTCATCCCTGTAGTGGTACCACTGCAGTTGTCTTATCTTGCATCTTTGACACTGAAGACCATAAAATTTATTGGGTCATAAAGAACATTTACCAGAATTTCATTTGGTAATTGCTTAGATTGAAAAATGATTACCAAAGTTTCCYAATCTTGTGCATTCACCCACAAGAAAATGTTTTCCATGAAGGGAATGAGACCAAGCAAATCAGATAATTGTAATTATTTTTAATAGTGCTSTTGAAAACCAATAGATCAAATTTGAAGAGTCCAGTCAGTGGTYAGCCTTCCTGTTGAGTCCCCTCTGAATTTCCTGGAGTCTGGGATGCCTGTGAGGTAAAAACCCAAGCACACAACAGCCAATATCACAAGGACAATTGTTCAGAACTAAGTCAAAACATGAAATGTAGATCTGTCCTTCTCCAAGGCTTTAACAAAGTGCTTTGGGAAGAGACACTGCTCTTTGGGGACTCTTCCAAAGAGGAGAAATGAAAATATAAATAGTGAGAGCTGTCCTCCAGGRCAGGTGGAGGTTTTGGGATGTCCTAACTCTTGCCATCCAAACTTGGTGTGCTGTGGAGCAGGAAACCTGTGAGACATGTGAACCTCAACATCATGGTGTGAACCTCGACCTCCTGCCCCTTCCCAGCCTGAATTTTCCTGCTTTGCACCTGGTGCAGCTCCCATTTCAGAGCAGTGCTTGGTCCATGGAATCCTGGAGTTTTCCCTCACCTCTGTGACTGTGCAATGCCCCTTTCTCCAAAAAAATCTTGCTGTCTTACTGGGAATAATGACTTTGTGGAGAATGCTTTGAAAATAGAGCTTGTCAACCGTGTTTGATTTGGGATGGCCCAGTTCTCTACACTTGGAGAAGCACCCAAGGGGACACAGGCTTACAGCAAAAAAAGAAAAGAATTTGTAGAAAGATGTCAAAAAAAAAAAGGTTAAAAATAAAACCAAACAGAATTTACACTTGGAAAATTAAATAAACCCACCAAAAACCCCACAGAAGTTACAAAGCTGCTTAGTCTAATCAACCTGTCACGTGTTTGATTTCTGTTGTTGTTGTTGTTGTTGTTTGTTCATTGTTTGGTTGGTTTGGTTTGGTTTTTTGTTGTGTTGTTTTGCTGGGTTTTTTTAATCTTCTGTTCTAAAAATGGAGAGTTTACCTCAAKAAATTCTTTCTGCTTGGAAACAGATCACCTCAAAGACGCTCGCAGCAGAGAGCAGTGTGCAGGGAAGCTCAGTAAAGCAAACTTGGGTGTGGAAAACAGAGGGAAAACCAGGACATTGAGGCTCTTTTCAGCATTCCCTTCTTTTACTGGTGTGGTCTGGCATTCCCCAGTGGAGAAGCTGCTGTTCACTTYCACACAGAGGCACAAGAGCCAGTCRGAGAAATCAAGGCACATGTCCAAGCTTGAAGTCCTTTCTGAAGTATCTTAAGAGAAACTTGGTGTTATTTAAACTTTCTATGCTGCTCTTTCTCCGTTCCCTGGAGAAATTCCACTTTCCAGCCCAGGCTGGGGTTAGGAAGCAGAGAGATTAGGTGCTAGCTAAATGCTCCCAGTGTTTTCCCCAAGGATTAGAGAGGCAACTGGATTATTTAAGGTCACAAGAGAGGCCCTTCCTTGTGTCTGACCCCATGTCTTGGACATACACGTGAGCCCAGAAGTCTCATTCTCTGTTTTGCTAAAGCTTCCAACTCAAAATCAATGGAAAGACATTTCCTTTCACCACAGTGTTACTAACAGCCTCAAAGAGATGTCAAGACAGCATTAGAAAGGAGGTTGGGATCCTTTTTCTTAGGTTGTTGTTGTTGTTAGTTTGATTTTCTTTTGAACTGATCCTAGTTAAAAAAAGAAAGAAATAAAATCTATACTATTTAAATTGGAATCCCGTTGTTACTTGGTAAAGGCAAAGCTTCTGTACCTTTGTTATAATTAATTGTATACCTGTGTATGTAAATATAAGGCATTCCTATTTTGCAGTCCAGAACAAAAAAGAAAAAAAAAAACCAACTATTTGTAATATAGAATAAAGTTTATTAAAAAAAAAATAAAGAAATAAAAATGTCCCAGGCTGTGATTGCTGCTTTCTGTGTCAAAGGGAGCCAGAGGGAGGGAATTGAACTCAAGGAAAAGCTGGAAAGACCTTAAAGATCATTGAGTCCAGCTGTTAACCCAGCACTGCCACAGCCACCACCAAACCATGTCCCCATATCTACATTTTGGAACCTCCCTTCCTTTCCCTTCCTTTCCCTTCCTTTCCCTTCCTTTCCCTTCCTTTCCCTTCCTTTCCCTTCCTTTCCCTTCCTTTCCCTTCCTTTCCCTTTCCTTTCCTTCCTTTCCTTCCTTTCCCTTCCTTTTCCCTTTCCTTTCCTTCCTTTCCCTTCCGTTCCCTTCCTTTCCTCCTTCCTTCTTCCCCTTCCTTCCTTCCTTCCTTCCTTTTCCCTCCTTCCTTTCCTTCCTTCCTTCCTTCCTTTCCTTCCTTTTCCTTCCTTCCTTCCTTCCTTCCTTCCTTCCTTCCTTCTTCCTTCCTTCCTTCCTTCCTTCCTTCCTTCCTTCTTCCTTCCTTCCTTCCTTCCTTCCTTTTCCTTCCTTCCTTTCCTTCCTTCCTTCCCTCCTCCCTCCCTCCTCCCTCCCTCCCTTTGTTGTCATCTCTCTTTTCCTTTCCCATCACACAAAAACATTATTTTTGATTGTTTGATTTTTTTTTTTTTCCTTGCAGAGGTGGGATCCAGACAGGTTATTCCTTTCCATTTCTTTATGAGGTGTCATCAAGCTCGGTAAAAAAAAATAAAAATAAATAAAAAATATTGACAAGCTGACTAATTCAGGGATGCTACTAAAGGAACCACATATGAGGTTTGTGGAAAGCAAACAGCTTTCCACAGTCTCAGCTCCATGGAGACCATGAAAAGGAAGAAAGAAAGTGGATTTCAGAGAGGGAAAGGAGTTCAATGAAGCTCTGACAGCTTTAGGCTGGTTCTGCACTGCAATGCCTGGGTACCTATAGAAGAGCAGCACAGGCACACCTGTAACTGACCACATGCAGCCATGGAAATGAGACATCTCTGTCCTGCTGCTCCTTGGGACACAGAGGAAAAGGCTTGGGGCTCAAATCATGTCGATTCTTTTGCTTCTTTTCTCTGCCAAGGTCAGGATTAAATGTGTGAGATGCTATTTCTTGTTGGGACTCAGATGTTTATTAGTTCTTATCTGTGTTACAGTCTCACAAACTGTGAGTTCTACAGTACTTTAATAAGCTACAAAATGGCCCCATATCTACCTCTACAAGGGCTTTTAAGGATAAACTGGCCAATTAAGAAATGACATCTGAATTATTTTCACTTTTAACCCAATAACCAACCACCTGTGCCTGCCATGTGGACTTTTTTATCCAATGACACAAAACCACCCAAACCCATGGAGAAGAAGGTGAAGAAGAAGGACCAGCACTGCCCCAAAACCTCCATCTTGCTCCATATCTATTCCTGTATTCTAAACCCTTAAACTCTGGGTTTCCCACCCTGTGATATCACACACTTCTGTTCAAACTGCACACCCACAATCCCAGTTCCATCATTCCATTCTGGAAGCTTCTCCACAGCCTCAGATCAATGCAGGGGTCTCCTGGGGGTCAGTCCCAGCTCAGCCAGTCCCAGCAGTGTCACCCCACGAGCATCCCCCACCAGACCCCTCAGGCCAGCAGGGTGAGTTCTGGAAATTGATGATAAAAACTTGTGTGCAAGGAAGAGCTTCAGGTTTGGGCTCTTCTGAATTATCAGTGGGTTTAAGGTAAAASCCAAAACCACCTCTAAATAAAGAGTTATGAAGTGTTTTGTTTTTCAGGGCATTGCTTAAACCCAAACTAAAATATCTCACTAAAACCTTCCTTTCAGACAAAGTGGTTGTATTGACACTTCCACCAGAGTAGTTTTAGGCCGTGTCTCCACCAGAAACTGCACAACAAGAGAGAGAATGTCCCATAGAAATAACAGCTTCCATGTCAGTAAGACCAGACAGGAAAAGGAGGAGAGGAACCTGAGGCACAAAGAGGTGAAATGGATTGCCTGGAATCTCAGAAACAAAGCTCTCTGCAGCTCAGTACCAATCCCAACCCACTCAGTCACTGGTTTTGTGGCTGGCCACAGCTGTGTGCTGTAGATTTGGGAGAACCCATAGGGCAGGGCATGGCTGGCACCAATACTGTGACCCTGCTGATAAATCCTGGACCAGTTTCCTCTTGTCTTCCATGCCAAGACTGGGAAAACAACAAAACACCAACTATTCCCACGAAAACACCCTTCCAAATATTAAATGGAGCTGCAATTACTGAGCACAGCCAAGCAAACAGACTCCAGGCTTGTGGGAACTCCCTGYTGTCAGCTGGAAAATGTTTGTTTTTTGGGGGGGATTACATGTGTGGGCTTGCTGCTGCTGCTCAGCAGAGAATTTCCCTGTGGATTTAATGAAAGAACAGGAGGGAGGAGGAAAACCTCTGACGTGGATCTGTCTGCAGCAGGACAGGGCATCACTCTGATGCTCCCTGGGACATTGGTTGTGGTCACATCTGTGTGACAGAGACTGGAGCCAACAGCCTCTTCTCCCAGCCTCTGGAATGCCTCTGTCCAGCTCCCAGATGAACTGAGCTGGACACTCYAGGCCAAGCAGGTGTTTACAAAGCAGGCAGGAGCCACCTTGCCATCATTAAGGTTGGAACAGCACTCTAAGATCACCAAATTCAATTGTTAACCCAGCACTGCCAAGCCACCACTAATCCATAGCCCCAGGTGCCACATCCTTTCTAYCACTGGCTGGGGGTCTCTGTACAAATCACCAATGGGACAGGACTGCTGTAAGAATGTGCTTTAAGTTGTTTTATTTTCCAGGATCASCCTCATTCCATGGTTMTGACAATGGGAAGATGCCARCAGCTCACATCCCAGGCAGCAGACCAAGAACTCAATGTCACAACTCACTTTAACAGTTTYTTGRCCAATCCCACAAAGCAAAAGCACATTGACAGSAGYTCCATCCAACCACTRTAAGCACAGGTACCTTTGGTTAAACAATGCTGGCTTATTTCAAATCCAACACCTGCTTGTGAGCCTTAAACACAATGCACAGAGCTCCATTATTAASYTWRRAMYYYCTKA
>NDFG01000009.1:1794728-1827556 GCA_002167245.1 Sporophila hypoxantha
TTTTAAATAATTTTTCTGCTGACCAATCTCATGGCTGCTGCTTAGCTCTGATCACAGTTCTGCTGTCTCTGAGCTGCCTTTTGCAGCTTTCMCAAAACCCTCTGATTTTGTRRATTCCCACACTTTCCCTAAAGTTTCTCTGTCCATGCTGGATTCTCCCTCCCACAAGCTACAGAATAGAGGCATCTTCAAAGCTTTCCTGCTTTTATGGYCCATGAGAAATCAGGGCCATTTCCTGCACCTCAGTCCTTGCCTTTCTCCAGCTCCTCCAGTGAGGMAATGGTGACCATTTGCTTCAGGTCTGTGACATCCCTGGAGTAAATGACATCCCCCAGGTGTCCCACAGAAACCTGGCAGGGGAAAGGCCCTGCAAAGCTCAGAGATGGCCTTTATCTCCCAGGTAAAAGCTGGGAGCTCCTCTGCAGCTCAGCTTCCCAAAGCAATCCCAGATGTCAGCTGAGAGGGACCATTTCCAGCACCCTGGGGAGGATTCAATTTGCCTTTATCATTTCCTGTTTCCTGCTTTCTGACTCTTCCCAGGTTCAGCTGCCTGGRTTGCATTAAGATGTTCCCTTCACCATTCCCCATCCTGCCTCAGCAGAGAATGACTCCAGCATCAGCTCTCTCTGGATATCACTTGTYCAAGGGGTCCCTTCCCTGTGTTCAGCCCCAGGTGCACTGTGGGAGTTCAGCACATCACTTGGGATGTGCGGAGCCTCCCGAGACCCCCGAGACCCCACCGAGGGGCTCGGAGATCTTGGCACGAGGCCCGGAACACTTGGTGGCTTGACTTTGATCCCTCAAGCGAATTGCCAGCTTTGTATGAGAGCTGGAAGGTCACACGGGTTTAAAGGGTGTATTTACAGGGTGCACACGGGGTGAAAATATAAGTTTTGGGATTTTTGGTGTGTGGGTTATGGGGACAAGATGGAGGGATCAGGGCGTGTCTCGTCCTTCCTTCTCCTTGTTCTCCATTTTCTGCTGTGATGTTGGCACTTGGGGATTGGTTTAGAATAGAGATGCACTGTCTAACATAGGTGATGGGTATTGGAAATTAAAGGTAAATATGATGTATGTAGTTTATAGTATAAAAAAGACAACACCGCCCCGGGGGCGGTCAGAGTGCCTTGGCTGCCTTGCTGAACAGACCTCTGCTCGGCAGGGAGAAAATTTTATCGATAAGAAATAATAAACAATTCGAAGATCGAACTCCAGAGAGTCCAGTCTCTTCCTTCGGAGCCTGGGGCCGCTCCAGGACCACACAACTTATCTTGGGACAGAGAAAAAGCCAGCCGAACCCAAGAGTGCACCTCACCAAGGTGGTGACAGGGGTGGGGACCCTAATTCTGAATCCTTTGCCCTGCAGAGACCTGCCAGCTTCAGTGCCAAGGTGTTCCAGCTTAYCAAGTGGCAAGAAAATGACCCTGGGATCAATGAGGCTTTATTCATAAAACCACAGAATGGTTTGGGTTGGAAGGAAACTTAAAGATGATCCAGTTCCACYCCCCTGGAATGGGCAGGGACACCTCCCACTAGATCAGGTTGATCAGAGCAGGATCTCTGCAAAATCACCTCTTCTGATGAGGAGTTTTCTGAGTGGCYGTGGGTGTTTTCTCCTGTGGGGCTTCTGCTGTCTCTCTGTGCAGCCACCAGTGAAAACTGAGCCCTTCCAGGATCCAATTAATCTCATTACAGCCCTGCTGGCTCAAACAGGTCAGTGACTGACAGAGGGAAATGCTGTTTCCTGTGGCTGGCTCCAGAGAGGAGCTCACCCAGCTGCAGAGGATTGCACTGTGCCTCTCCAAAGCCAGGTGGGATGAATCCCAGCAGTGGCTCTCCCTTGACCCTTTTTGCTGTAATTGTTTTAGGAACAAACTCTCTTGTTCTATGCACAGCAGAGCCCTGAACTTCTCTGCCATGTGCTATGTGTTCCCACAATGAAACAAACATTTGGGAGGAAAGCAGGAATCAATTTGGTCTTTTGCCTTCAGCAAAGACATTCAAGGAAAGAAAATTGAGAGAAGAACAACTTCTTCTTCATCATCTTCTTCTTCTTCTTCGTCTTCTTCTTCTTCTTCTTCTTCTTCTTCTTCATCTTCTTCTTCTTCTTCTTCATCTTCTTCTTCATTCTCTTCATCTTCTTCTTCTTCTTCTTCTTCTGCTTCTTCTTCTTCTTCTTCTTCTTCTGCTTCTTCTGCTTCTTCTTCTGCTTCTTCTGTTTCTCCTTCTTCTTCTTCTGCTTCTTCTTCTTTCTTCTTCTCCTCCTCCTCCTCCTTCTTCTTCTTCTTCTCTTCCTCCTCCTTCTTCTCCTCCTTCTTCTTCTCCTTTTTCTTTCTCCTTCTCCTTCTCCTCCTTTTCCTTCTTCTTCTTCTTCTTCCTATTATTATTATTATTCCCTTTGAATTTCCTGCCTTCTCATAAATTCTAGTGGGAAATGCACTCGCTGACCTCATAACTCCCCAAAGCAAACACGATGCCAAGACTTCTCCACMGGCCAGCTTTCCTCCAGTTTGTTATTTGCCATCTGGGATGCAGCCCTCGTTCCTACAACACAGGCAGGCAGGTCAGCACTCAGGCACAGCTCATGACACACAAACATGTTGTGGGCAGGGACATGACAAGCAGAGAACACCRGCAGGCATGGTGTTTTTCCTGGCTACATCTGTGCTAGTAAATAAAAGGAGGCCAAGGTGGAGAACCAGGCTCTGTGATGAGTTGTCTGTGGTGTTCAGCTTTACGCAGCCCCCCAGCACAATTTTTTGGATGATTTTCTCCCAGAAAATGGCCAGGCACAGCTTGGGATGAGCATCTATCATGGATTTTTTTTTTCCCTTCATGGGTAAAAATCCATCCAGTCTGGCTCTCTCTGTCCCATGGGCTCTAAAACATTGTGGCTTCAGAGGGCCAAATATACAGAACTAGACAAAAAAAAAAAAAATACTGGGAAAAGGTCTACTGGGTCAGGAGATATTTGTAAAAAAATATTGRAAAATTAGGTGCTTTAAAGGGTCAGTCTGCTCTGACAGTAAGAGTGTGGTGTTCACTTCTTTGGGGCTGGTGGGGGGAAGAGAATGAGCCCTGAAAAATGGTCTGGAGTTGGATTTAAGTTTTGAAACTCAGAGTTTGGGGGCAGAGAGAGGATGCCAGAGGGAAATCTATCCACTGGAAAAAGTGCTATATTTCAGGACACCCCAGCTTTGTCTCAGACTGGCTGGTGTCAGGTTAGTCCTGGACATGGTGTCCTGTTGGGTTGGATGAACTTTTGCTGGAGGAGCACTGGGGTGCCAAAACACAGACCCTGAGCTACCACCAGGACCTGTCCTTCTCTGGAATGTCATGGACCAGGGCCACAGGTGTGGAACTGAGCCAGATCTCATGTCCTGGATTGCAGCAATGTGTTTGCAAGGTTTAGGCCACAGTGTGCTCCAAACAGCTTTTGGTTATTYTTATCAGCATAAGAATAACTGGAATTGATCAAGGTTGCTAARACATAAATTGTGCTAAATTAAGAAAGAAGAGGCTGAGGAACAGAATGCCAAGACCATGAGAACTAGGTAAAAGAGGGTGGTGATGYACCTGGAATATATGACTGTAACCAAACACATATCCTGAGAAGTGCATGCAGAACACRTGGAMAAGACAGAGGAACCAGACAAGAAATGTGTGATCAGTGTGTGCAGTAGTTTTAGAATGTAGAARTTTTATTTTAGAATAAATAGAGCATAATGTAAACAATAAAACAGCTTCTGCTTRATCATRTTGGTTAGCTGTCCAGGACTCCTGATCTCACACACTGGATCAGGACTGGTGGCCCTGAGTTGGGTCTTGCTTGTCTGCAGTTCAGGACAAACCTGCAGTGTTGGGAAGGATGAAAGCTTGACAAGAAAGTCTCACAGATATGTGTGCTTGGCAGAAAGATTTTTGAATGTAGAATCTGGAGAAAGAATAAAAATTAAAGCAAGTTTTATATAGAAGAAAAGAATTGCTGAGCCAGTCTCACTGGCTAACCAAGGAGGCAAAGGCTGTGTTAGTTAGAAGGGGTTTTTATGGCTTAGAGCAAAGGATAAACCCACCCCAAACAAGAAGATGTTTTTACCAAGCACAAAGATAGCACAGGCAAACAAGGCAGCAAATGGTGCAAGTAGAAAAAAGGTCTCAGAATTTTCCACTGCAAGAAAACTGAAAAACAACTTCTAGCTTCAACTGTAATGTACTAACTTTGAGTGACTGGAGAACAGTAACATGAATATGGTAATTACAGTAGTTATGATAAGCTATAGATAATAGTTAAGGTATAGATTGGTTCTACTGCATTAAGATGCTCAGCAAAGAAAAGTCTATAATGCACTGTAACCAAAACCAAAGGGTCTGCAGGCCTGCCTGCAGCTGGAGCTGACAGCTGTGGGCACAGCTCTGTCACCCACCACCCTGCACTGCTGTAACATCAATATAATATAAAATCAATAAAATACAATAAACTGCATTTTGTATACAATAAACTGCATTTTGGAGAGCTGCCTGGAGTCCCACATCCCTCATTCAGGCCCTTACACTGCAGGCAGCTTTCAGCCCTTGGGAAGAGCCACATGGAAAATCTCCAGGGCTCGCCAGGGTCACCTCAGGGGCCACACCATGGCCTGTGCTCCTTCTCGGTGATGGATGACTCGGGAAGAAGAAGTTCAGACACTGATCCAATTACATTAACAGCACCCAAGTTTGCTCTGTGCTTTCCCAGTGCCCCAGCTGAGCCAGAATCCAGGGAAACTGGCTCATAAACCTGCCCTGCTTTGCATTAGCAAAGGCAATGTGATTAACTCCCCAGCAGGAGCAAGGCACAGCTCCCAACCCCAGCTCAACTTCCACATCAGAGACCTCTGGTGAATTGGATCCAGAGGAGGCAGCTGTGAGTTATGGGGCTGGAATTCCATCAAGGGCTTCTGGGGAGCTCACAAAACCACCAAACAGCTCTCACAGCCTCCCCCCCCTTCCCATGCACCATCCCCAAACAGAATTACAGCCCCATAACTCAAATGGGTCTGTTTGTCTGCAGGAGGACAAATGCAAGGAGCCATCTGGGGCTGTAAATCCAACCCTTTTCCTGCCACTCTCCCATCTTCACAGGATGGGGCTTCCAGCCTTCACCCAGGGCTCCTCACTTTCCCCACCCATCCAATCTTCATCTCCTTTCTCCTTCTTTTCCATCTTAATGGAGACATAAAAGCAGTGGGTGTCTCACACTGCTGACCACTCACAGCCAATCCCTTTCCCTTCACCCTGCAGAGTGAGAGCAGCACTCACTCTACTCCTCAATCCTATTTATCCACAACCCATTCCCTGGCACAAGCCAGACTGCAAAAATCCTAAACCTCCTCAATGAAAACACACCCTGCTTCTTTTCAAGCTGGGCCAAACAAGGGCCAAACAACAATTTTCCCTTAATTGCATTGTTTTTGATGGTTTAGAGGACAAGGAGGGGCTTGGGGACACTCCTTTACAATTTTGCTGGCATTTACATGCAGGAATTTACAAAACCAGTCTGGAATAGTTCAGCATTATAAGTGAGATAAAATTAAGTGATTCCAAACTTGCTGTTTCCAAACAACAATTTTCCCTTAATTGCATTCTTTTTGATGGTTTAGGGGACAAGGAGGTGTTTGAGGACACCCCTTTATAATTTTGCTGGTATTTACATGCAGGTATTTACAAAATCTGGAATATTTCAGCACTATAAGTTAGATAAAATTAGGTGATTCCAACCTTGTTCTGTTTGTGGGGTGTTTTGGGCACCCTGGGCTTCAGAGCTGGTCCATGTTCCCCAAAGATTCCCTTCAACTGTTGACAAACCAAACTACAAATCCTTTGGAAGTTAAATCTGGGAAGCATCATAAAATACCCTCAGCACTAATTCAGCAAGAAAAAAATAAAGTCCAGAAAGGAAGGATTTTCTAGGGTCAGGCACAAAGCTGAGGCTGGAAGATGCTGGCCACACCATCTCTTCTACCAAACTTGCTGGTCAGTCTGAATAAAGATAAAACTGGTTTTGGGCAGTTCACATTTCCTCAGTATCCCTTTTTTTCCTTCCACCAGATCTTTTACAACCTCCTTCATTCAGGAATTTGGTGTGGTAGGTCAAGAAGCAGGACCTGGAAGTGCTGGACATCCCAACGTGAGACGTGACAGGGCAGCATTTCTCAGTGACTCAGGGATTTCTCTGTCATTTTTGTCACCTTTTGTGTATTTTATGATATAAACRATCACCAACTCCCTTGAAGACAGGAGGGAGTTGTACCCATGTCAAACCAGCAGCAGATTTGCTGTGTTTGTTTAAATTTAAATGCTCTTGTGAGCTCAAAGGTGAAAAGCCGAAAGGTTTGTGGTGCTCTGACCTAGGCAGCAGCTCCAGAACACTTGGAATGGATTTTCCTGACAAGTGGTACAAATTTTGAGGGTATCTTGTGCTCCTGACTCTGAAAACAGCACTCTGGGAAGGTTCTTTCACCACTCAAAAATACAGGTTGGGTCATACATGGGCTTCAGGCCATATAACAAACCCTGAAATGTTGTGGGACAAAACATCTGGGAAAAWATGGATGAAAACAACTCTGAACCCTTAAAAAACCAACTGATAAGAAACCAGAAAGAGTCTTGGTGAATCCCAGCAGAAAAGTGCTCTCTAAACTGGATTGTGCCCTGTGATCAGCATTGTGGGGTTTCATTTCAATGTATAAACTCTTTAGTTACTAAGATTACCCCATGTAATATTTGATAATACAGCTCCTTTGGGAAGCTGACTGTAAGGGAAAGGAATAAAACATTAATCCAGATTTCTAGCCTGGGGAATTGCCTTAGAGGCTTGTTTTGGTTCACTTTTTTTGCTGTGCTATTTCTTGCCCCCCCTTTGGAGATCTCTCATTTTTTCTTCCTCAGGACAGAATTTCAATTAGCAGAAGGATAATGCCATTGGGAAGCACTGAATATCCTTGGAGATAAATCTAGCTGGGAATTGTCAATGCAATATCTGAAGCAGCCTAACAGCAGAGGTCCTGTAAAGCTTAGATTACCCTTAAAAATAATAAAAAGGCCAATAATCACTGTGCCTTTCAGAGAGGGAATGAAAGGGGTGGGAAGGAGGTTGTTTTTTGAATTGCTACATTCAATTGCAAAAGAGGATGACAAAAGAAAAAAGAGTCTATTAGGGACACCCAAAGCACTGCATAGGACTCATAAAATGTCTAGGAAAACTTCTAGGCGCACCTATAAACACCTTTTGGGTGGATATTTTCATCAGTAAAGTTTCTTGTTGAACCTTCCCTTATGAGAGGGTTGGACAGAGACCCATTAAGATAAGCTGCAGGAACCAGGTGGGGTGGAGGACATTTTGAGACAGTTTCTGAGCACATCCTGAGGCATGCAGGAGCATTCATATTGTGTTTTCTCATTCTTAAAATACCAAGGATTTTCAATGTAAGGCAACTTCCTATTTTTGAAATATGGGAGGATTCCTAATGACCATTTCATTGGCAGATTTGGGCTTTAAAAACTCTGTTTCTCTCAGTCACTGTTGCAACTGAGATGCGGGCATTTTCCACACTAAAAATATCAGTTTTCAGCTCCTTCTCTATTTTTTTTTGAAATTATTCAAACTTGCTTGAGAAGTGGGATTTCTGCAGTAAGTTGAGTGTTGTCATTGCCAATATCTCCATTTAAATATTTTTCAGGATAAATACCTGCAACAGAAAAGTGTGCACAGCTTCCAGGCACGCTGGCCTACATCTTTGAATATTCACAACTCAGCCAAGAGCAAAAAACCTTTTAGCGCACACCTGATAACACCTTTTGGGAGGATATTTCCATCAAGCAACTAAAGTTTCTTGTGTGAACCTTCCTTATGAGAGGGTTGGCAGAGACCATGAAAGCTGCTAGGAACCCAGGTGGGGTGGGAGGACATTGAGACAGTTCTGGAGCACTCTGAGCCATGCAGGAGCATTCATTTGGTGTTTTCTCATTCTTAAAAAAAACCAAGATTTTTCAATGTAAGGCAACTTTCCTATTTTTGAAATATTGGGGGATCCTAATGACCATTTTATGGCAGTTTGGGCTTTAAAACTCTGTTTCTTCAGTCACTGTTGCAACTGAATGGGCATTTTCACACTAAAAACATCGTGTTTCAGCTCCTTCTTCTCTTTTTTTTTTTAATTATTCAACTTGCTTTGAGGAGTGGGATTTTCTGCAGTAAGTTGGAGTGTTTGTACCATTGCCAATATCTCCTTTAAATATTTTCAGGATAATTACCTGCATCAGAATAAAGTAGCGCGCTCCAGCAACCTGGCCATATGCATCTATTGAATAGTTCACAATCTAGCAAAGAGAAAAAACCGTTTTAGGCACACCTATAAGGACCTTTTGGGCGATATTTTCCATCAGCCAATGAAAGTTTTCTTGTTGAATCTTCCATTATGAGAAGCGGTTTGCAGAGACCCATGAAAGCTGCAGGAACCCAGGTGGGGTGGAGGACATTGAGACAGTTCTGGAGCACTCCTGAGATAGCAGGAGCATTCATTTGGTGTTTTCTATTCTTAAAAAACAGGATTTTCAATGTAAGGCAACTTTCCTAGTTTTGAAATTACGGGCTGATCCTAATGACCATTTATGGAAGAGTTGGGCTTTAAAACATGTTATTTCTTCAGTCACTGGTTGCAACATGAATGGGCATTTTGTCACACTTAAAAACATCGGTTTTCAAGCTCCTTCTCTATTTTTTTTTGAAAGTTATTTCAACTTGCTGAGAGTGGGATTTTCTGTTCAGTAAGTTGAGTGTTTGTTACCGTTGCCAATTATCTTCCTTTAATATTTTCAGGATAAATACCTGCAACAAAGAAAAGTGTGCACAGCTCCAGGCACCTGCCAATTAGTCTTTTGAATATTCACAATCAGCAAAGAGAAAGAGGAGGGGGAAAAAAAATCTTTCCAGTCAGGAAGCAGAAACAAAAATCATAATTAAAACATTAAATGCAGAACAAACCATCATTGCTTTTTGCAGCAATTTGGAGCCTAAAAATCCTGTCCACAGAAATGCTGGAAAACATGTGACTAGCATAGATTTGATGAGGAGTGTGACATAATTCACAGGAAAAATGGCAAATTCTCAGTCTGGGGGATGAGTTAAAGCTCCAAAATAATCTGTTGAGTCCCACAGTTCAAGCCTGCATGGGGCCAGCAGCAGTTTTTGGAGGATGAACTCTTCCCTGAGACTTCCCTCAGGGTTAGATTTTGGCTTCTTTAAGAACAGCAGGAATTTCCTTGTGATGGGATGGGAATCCCTCTACATCTTCATCTCAGAGGAGAGAGGACAAAGTGAAACTCAGAATAGTGGCATCAAAGGGGAGGAAACCACTCCAAGCACACAGAGAGRGGGTTCTGATCTGCAGAGATGCTGTCAGCAGCAGAAGATTGAACACAAAGAAGATGTGGGGCTCCCCACAGGCTGCTGAGCAGTTTTTTGGGACCTCTGCTTTGGTTTAAGCCCATATTAACCCTTCAAGCACTGAAAAGAGCCCAGCTCAGCCATCACTGCTCACTGGTCCTGCTGGTGACTTCCCTGTGCCGAGACAAATCTCCTGTTTTTCTCTTTCTCAGTGACATGAAAAGACAAAAAACCCCAAAAATCTTTCTAAAACCATGAGGCCAATAAGTGTTGCTGAAGCAATAGTTCCTTTTCCAGTCACAGCATGATCTTGGGGGGAAAAAAATCCTGTTTCTGCTTTTATCCACCTGTATAGAGATCACTCCAGAAACATCCAGTGGGATTGAGTGTCCCTGCAGTCTGAGCCTTGCAGGACTGAAATACCTCAGCTCTCCTCCTCCCCTCCTGGCTGCTGTGGGCTCAGCAATGCATGGAAGCACTTCTCAAACTCAATTTATCTCAAGCACAAGCAGCCCTGATGGATTAATGTGCYCTAAGACACCAGCAAATCATTTTGGGGATGTGGGAAAGGAGCTGAGCCATCCTCAGACACCAGAGCCACACTGGCTTGTCCATGGACTCCAAACTTGCCAACCACCAGCATCACAAAGATTCCAGGAGAAGTTTCCTCTAGAGAAAAGTCATGGCCAGTCCTCTGAGGCCAAAAAATGTCCCTGGAAAGAGCCCAGGTGAAGTTTCCTCTGGAGAGAAGTCATGACCAGTTCTTTGAGGTCAAAAAACATCCATGGAAAGTCCCCAGGTGAAGTTTCCTCTGGAGAGAAGTCATGGCCAGTCCTCTGAGGCCAAAAAGTGTCCCTGGAAAGAGCCCAGGTGAAGGTGAGCTGGTGCTGGAAGGCAGATCCAGTCCACAGGCACCCAGAAGAGAAAACTGCCTGTGGGTTGTGTGTCCAGGAAGGAAAGGGAAGGTTTGCAGCTCTTCCCCTTGCCCAGGGGGGAAATTACAYAAACCTCAGGAGCAGCAAGCCAAGATCAAAGGGGAGAAAATGAGGAAAAGAGAGAAGAATGGAGAAATGGGAATAACTAATGCTAGGGTAGTGCCCCAGGGTTTGCTCTTTCTTTTGCTGAAGCTTTCCAGTCCACAGTGCTGTGGAATGCAGCTTTTCTTCTCTTCCTTGTCTTGTGAAGGGATCCCTCCTCTCTCCCTTGGCTTGGACACATGAGGTGCAGGGATTAAAAATAACAGAATTAATAATAAATAATAAAAAGAATATAATTGAAAATATCCCTCCTTGGCTGGGCTGGTCCCTTGGAGGCAGGTAGGGCAGATCACCTGCCTTCTCCTGGTTCCCAGGTGGACCTGAGCCACACCAGATGTCTGTCAGCACGCGAGAAAAAATGAAATTCTTACTCCTTGCTGCACATCTTATTTATCCACTGTGGTTTTATCCTGTTTTGGGTTCAGAGGAACCTCCCCACCTTAATTCTTCAGCAAGGCTGATCCATCAGCTGGATTCAAGGGGGATGAAAATGCCAACAGCCCCACACAGGGCTGGTAAAGGAGACATGGGAAAGATGAGATACAGCAACCTGTGGCTCTGCAGAAGCACCTGGGGGCTGGGCAGATAATTCAGGGTGTTAGGAATGGTTAAGGAAGTGAAATACAAGATTTATGCATCCCCTTTTCTTCTTCTGCCATGGATGGTTTTACAGTGAGAAACAACAGGAGAAAGGAGAAGGCAAACACAGTTCACCATACTCAGCACTGAGAAAGTGAGAGGGCTGAGCAGCAYCTTTTGGAAGCAGAACAAAACCCAAAATAATACAGGGCCCAGAGGGCTATGGAGCATTACATTTTGTAATAAAAAATCTGCTTCAAACTTTGCCAGCTTCTCCCTTTAGCTGCCCACCTGCTTCTCTCTGTGCCCAGGGAAGGAGCAGAGCASAGRGCTCTCCCTTCCCACTGCAGCGTTGGTATATTRGAAACACTGCCTCCCCTTGCACCAGGGGATCTGTCCTAGCTCAGTGCTCACAGCCCAGGAAAATTGCCAGGGATGGCTGAGAGGAACCCCATGGGGACCACAAAGATGACAGCAGCAATATTGAAGAGAGTGTGTTTGGCTTAACTTGAGCCTCAAGTCTGCTTTACCTTGAAAAAAAAAATCTGTTTATTTCCCAGATAAGTGATTTGGATCAATGCACATCCAGGGTTTGCTAATAWGTTGCCTCAGAAGTTTGCCTGCCAAATGATTTTATACTTTTTAGGTAGGTCCACAATATCTGCAAGATCACCTAAGACTTGATCTCTCCAYGGCAATGAAGTGAGACAATTCCCCAAAGGAGCCCGGACTCAGCTGTGGCACAAGTGGAAGCAAACAGGCTCCTAATGACTGATTGCTGAAATATGTTCATCATCCCTTGGGAACATCAGCTGGCAGCAGCAGAGCTCCTGGGCTTGGAGTGCTGCAAGCCAGGCTGGGTGGAGGGAGGTGAAATGCCAGCTCAGGTGACACCTGGGTGGCACTTTCTGGTTTCTGGTTGATAATTGCTGCCCCAAGATGTGCAGGATGTCTCTGTTTCAGCCCACATGGCTGAAGAATGAGTCTGGACTCTTCACTTCCAGTCTTGAGGTTGTTTGTTAATTCTTATCTATAAAATTTTCTTTCTGCCCAGCTGAGATCTGCTCAGCAGGGCAGCCACAGGCACTCTGACCGCCCCCAAGGTGGTGTTGTCTTTTTATACTACAAACTACCTATAACATATTTACACTTAATTCCCAATACCTATCACCTATGCTAGACAGTGCACTTCTACTCTAAACCAATCCCAAAGTGCCAACATCACTGCAGAAAATGGAGAAGAAGAAGAAGAAGAAGAAGAAGAAAGGCTGGACACACCCAAGTTCCTCCATCTTGTCCCCATAACCCCCATACCAAAAATCCTAAAATCTACATTTTCACCCTGTGATCATTTTATTATTACACTATTCAAACCTGTGTGACTTTCAGGTCCTCATACAAAGCTGGTAACTTGCTCCACGGGTCAAAATCAAATCCCCAGGTGTTCTGGGCTGTKTGCCAGGGTCTCTGAGCCCCCTGATGGGGTCCTCAGCAACTCTGGACACCKGGAGGGATGTMCTGAGTTCTGACAGCACCAGCTGGGCAGATATCATTTTTTGGGGGGTACAAGGTGGGTCTTTGGGGTGTCAGGATCAGAATCCAGCTCTCTGCAAGGCATTTGGTGTTCAGGGCACTCCCAGCAGCAGATCCAGAATGTTTTCCTTCTGCTGGTCACTGACAATTTTACAAGGCATTTTCTTTACCTCTAAACAACATCTCCCCACATATAATCTGATTTACAACATACACATAATTTCTCCATCTACTACTTCTTAAACTGAGTGGGTTTTTGCACAGCTTTCAAGGGTTTCCAGCATAGCAAACTGTTCTTTTATCAAACTGCTCTTAAATTGGGCACAAATATTTCATGTGGTTTCAAATTTATAGCACGTCACAGACCTTGGTTTTATAAGTGGCAGGGCTTAAACCTGAATGAAATTAATAGGACTACACAAATCAAACAGGTGCTTAAATATTTGGGTAGTGATTTATACAAGCCAACAAAAACAACATTTCTCCTTCCAGGGTAATGTTAGTTGTACTTGAAGGGAGGAGCAGCATTTTGGTGTCTGGAGAAAATACAGAAAATTAAGGGAGAATCTCAAAKATGGTCTGGAAAAGGAAAATTTTGGGAGAGCAAGATGGGGGAAAATACCAAGAAGCAGCTTTCGTGCTGGTGTCAGGTTAATTACACCTTCCTACAGTGTCACARAAGAACAGGGAGCTGTAAGAGGTGTCTGTGTTGCTTGTGGTGTGTTTGAGCCAGGAGCCAGCCCAGCACTTGCTCTGATTAGGGCCTGTAAATGCTGTTATTATCATTAGKAACAATCAGGATCCCTGAAACAGAGGYRGAACAGGGCTGGGGCTGCCCTGCTGATGGCTCTACAGCAAAGGCAAGAAGACAGAATTCTTAGAAGGGCATAGAGTGTCCTTGTAAAAGGGCACTTTACAGGTGGTTTTAAACAGAAATAAACAGGTTTATACTGGATATTAGGAAGAAATTTTTCCCTGTCAGGGTGGGSAGGCCCTGGCACAGGGTGCCCAGAGCAGCTGTGGCTGCCCCTGGATCCCTGGGAGTGYCCAMGGCCAGGCTGGACAGGGCTTGGAGCAGCCTGGGAYARTGGRAGGTGTKCYTGCCATGGCAGGRGGGAAAACTGGGTGACCTTRTCTTAGGTTACAAGATGWGGCTGGGTGTGTGTGCTCCATATCCCATCTGTCAGAGCTGGGGCAGTGCTCTCTGTTCATGGGGCAGGTTTCTTTATCTCTCCCACAGCCAACCCTCCCTCCAGGAGATCTCTGCTGTCCATGGCCACTGAGTGTCCCTGCAGGGCTGATCCAATTCCAGCATCCCATGGGGAGATGCTGCGCCCAGGGGAGGAGCCAAGCATTCCTACCTGGATCCAATCTGAGCCTGGCACAGCACAGCAGCCTTTGCCCCCTGCATTGCCAGAGGAGCAGCTTTCTGCTGCCCTGCATTGCCAGAGGGAGCCCAGGCCCATCTCCAGCAGCCCTGGAGCTGCAGAGGAAAACTCCCCCCTTGTGCAGGATCCCTGCTGCAGCAGMAGCACAGCTGGCACTGCAGGAGGGCTGAGCCCCCATGGTTTGGGGCTGTGCCACCCCCTGACACACAGGGGGCAGCTCCTGCTCCCACTCTGACAGTGGGTTGTTCTCTTTTTTGTACATTTGTATTTTTAATTTTTCTAGTAAAGAACTGTTATTCCTATTCCCATATCTTTGCTGGAGAGACCCTTAACTTCAAAATTATAATAATTTGGAAGGAGAGGGTTTACATTTTCCATGTCAAGGGAGGCTCCTGCCTTCCTTAGCACATTACCTCTCTTCATTCCYTTTTCCATCCCTGCCACCCACCTGGCTGCAGCACTTCCCCAGCTCTGTTTCATCCCAGCCCCTCCAGCAGTTTTTCCCTCTCCCACCCCCATTCCCTGCACCTCCAGCAGCCTCCTGAATGTCCATTTTCCAGAGAATGACCTTTCCTCTGGCTGCCACCYCCAGTTATCCTTCCCCCAGCTCCACAACACCCTGTAGGTGATGTCCCTGTGTGGTCAGGAATGGACATTCCCTCCTTCCCCCACAGATTCTTCWTGCCCTATTTATTCCTTCCCTGCCCTCAGTCCCCAGGGGAGGTTTCTGTGAGCCCCTGGCTGGGGACAAGCTGAGCTGTGCCATCATCCATCACAGTGACAGACACGCTGTGGAAAGGCTTGGTGGCACAGAGCCAGGGCTAATGGCCCGAGACACCACTTGCCTTCACTCCCAGCTGCTCTGGGAGCACTCCCAGGTGCCAACCCCAGCTCCCCGTGGCCCCTGAAGGAAGGATGAGGTGGTTCAATGTCACATTCACATTTTCTGGAAAAATCCCTTTGCCCAGGATTTTCTCCTGGGAAGCTGAGAAGCCTCAGAGAAAAAGGAAAACAATATTATCTCATTTGCTTCTCCTGTGTTGTGCTCACATGTGGAATGTGTTTGGAGACTGTTTACACACAGTTGATTGTTTTATTGGTTTCATGTAAATTGTTTTGACTTATTGGCCAATCAGTGCCCAGCTGTGTTGGGACTCTGAAAAGAGTCACGAATTTTCATTATTATGTTTTTAGCCTTGTGTAAATATCCTTTCTGTATTCTTCAGTACAGTTTAGTATAGTATTCTTTAATATACTACAGTGTCATAAAATAATAAATYAGCCTTCAAGAACATGGAGTCAGATTCATCATTTCCTCCCTGCCACGGGACACCCCAAAAATCCAATAGTTCAAGGCAGGGGGAAATTTGTAACAGTGGAGCTTGGGAACAAAAGCTGCCAGCAGCTCTTGGGTTGTGCCACAATCAAGACACAGTGACCTTGAACCCCCTCCTGTGTGCCCCAGGAGAGCTGTGCTTTGTGGCCATGCTCTGTCCAGAGCCCAGGGCTTCTCATGGGTGACCAGCATGGAATGGCCACAGCCCTGCTCTGCTTCATCAAAGGACATGGAATAAGCATGGCAGCAAAGTTTGGAGTAAAATGACCTAGAAATGGTATTTAGAGCTGGGAATGTCTCTTCTCCCTGAGGCCAGGTGTCACTGTCCATTACCCCATGGTATTTCTCTCTGGTTCTGGATGCCTGTTCACCTCTGAAGGCAGCAGGAAACACCAATGGGGCCAAGAGGAGTCTGTCTGGCTGAATCTGCTCTTTTCTTTCTGTGGCTTTGTCTTCACAGAAAGCCAGAAACAGTTTCTCTTGCTCCCTATTTTATTTCCTTCTTCCACAGCCTTCAGATAAATGCTGTTACACAGCCTTTATTTCTTAAATGGCCCGTCTTGCAGAGGGAGAGATGATCTTGTCAAAACTGAAAAAAAACCATTTTCACCATGAATCTGTGAGGTAACAAAAATGTGAGGGAACTTTGAAGCRCCATGGCACCAAAAATTGCTGCCTCCACAGCCTGTTCCTGCACTCAGCTCRAGGATTTTGCCTTCCACCACCTCAGCCCCTGAGAGTTTACCTGATCATCACTGCTGGCACTCTCCCTGATGGATTTGCTGCCCCTCACCTGCACAGACAGATTGGTTATTCCTAATGTGGGGCTGGGATGCATCCCTTGCAATTCCATCCTTTACAGAGGGCTCAGGAAGGAGAAGTCTTTAAGGGGCACCAAGAATTGAGTGAATTTTATTTGTGTGAGGTGAAACTGTAGAGATCATTTTGACTTTTTAGGCAGCAAAAAACGTTGTGATCCAGTATAAAAATTATCTTTTTGTGTGGGAGTGGGTGTGTAGGAGATGGAGCCATCTCTGCCAGTGTTCACCAGACAGCCAATAGAAGGGTCCATAAAACCACCACCTCTTCCACCTACCATGAGCCACAAAAGACTCCCCAGTGCCTTCAGCTGACATCAAAAGCCTGTAAAACCTGTAAACCCTTCTGTGAAGACTGGTCCTAGAGTTCTCAGCCATGGAAATGTTCAAAAAATTAGTGCATATGGTATTTTGTGGTATGGTTTGGTGGGCAGGGTGCTGTTCAGTCAAAGGTTGGACCTGATGATCTTGGAAGTCTTTTCCAACCTTAATAATTCTATGATTCTGTGCAGCTCATTAATGAACGCAGTTAATTCCCCTCCCTTTTCCTTTCCTGATGTTGGGACAAAAGCTGTGACCTGTGGGGGAGGCAGACACCCCCTGACTGATCCAGCAGGGTTTTAGGGGCTGTAACTGCTTTCTCTTTTCACCTTTTRTATGTGTGACACCCCCACCTGCATCCCCATTCTCCCATCCCCAAAGCCAGAAGAACCCTGCTGCCTGTGCTGATTGCTTTGCTCAAATGAGACCAACCTTGATTCCAGCTCCAAATTCTGTTTGCATCCCCTTCCAGCCTCATTCACTGCTCTCAAAGCTGGGATTAAGTGGAAAAAAAAAACCAAACAAGGGAGAAGTTAGCAACATTTGAAAGCAATTTAACCAGAGAGCAACTTTTAAATGAAGCCATTTAAGGGCAGATCCTCCCAGCTGTCTGGGTGTCCCTGCTGAGCCCACTGCAAATCAGAGTTCAGGACATCCCTGTCACTGACTGCAGGCTGCCAGGGAAGATGCATTAGCCAGGAATGTCCAGAGCATGATTAATCTCTCCCTCCTCATTGGGATGCTGCTGCAGYTGCCACAGATGTTCAAGAGCCTCCTGGCAGTGACAGATCCCTGCGTGSTCCTGACTCCTTACCAGGCAAGTAATGACAACAGCCACGGATTCCCAGGGCTGTGTCAGCTGGGTTTTATGGGTTTCTTCCTCCTCTGGAAAGTTCTGTGTATTTTCTGGGAGGTTTCTTTATGAGTTGTGATGTGTTGGGATCRTGCTTTGACTCTTTCCCACAGTTCACAGGGGTAGATTGGAGATCTGGGGAGAACATCCTCCTTTCTCATCATCCCAGCCTGGAACTCCCCCGTGGAGGAGGAGGAGGAGGGAAGTTGTATCAGGGCAAAGGAGGGGAGCCCAAGATCTGTGTTTTACCTCCAACCATTATTTTATTTTTAGGGAGARCTGGTCAATCCTGCAGGAAGCTTTGCTTTCCTTGCCTTGCCCTTCCTGACGTGGGAGCAGAGCTAAGAACCTGCAGTGGGGCTGAGCCTGCACCTCCTGGGAGCCCATGGAAAACCAAGCATGAGGTGGGAGAAGCCWTTCCCTGGGAGAAGGGGAAGTGACCAGTTCCTCAGGGTGCCTGAGAACCACAGAGACCCTGAACAGCTTGGGTTGGGAGAAAAAAGACTGTCGCAGACATCTTTCATGAAAAATCCTTTCCTTAGGATTTTTCCTCCTGAGAAGCTGAGAGGCCTCAGGAACAAAATGTAAACATTGATTATCTGCTGCTGTGGAATGCAACAGGTGGGTCTGTGATTGGCCCATGTTGGTTGTTTCTAATAAATGGCCAATCACAGTCAGCTGGCTCAGACAGAGAGCCCGAGCCATAAGTCTTTGTTATCATTCCTTTTATTCTATTCTTAGCTAGCCTTCTGAGGAAATCCTTTCTTCTATTCTTTTAGTATAGTTTTAATATAATATATATCATAAAATAATAAATCAGCCTTCTGAAACATGGAGTCAGATCCTCATCTCTTCCCTCAACCTCAGACCCCTGTGAACACGGTCACAAAAGACCAGCTCATTCCAACCCCCTGCCATGGGCAGGGATGCCACCCACCAGACCAGGCTGCTCCAAGCCCCATCCAAACTGGATGGACACGTCCAGGGGTGGAGCAGCCACAGCTTCTCTGGGCAGAATTCCCTTTATTGCTCATCCTGAGTTCTCAGGATGCCCCTTACTGCCCCGGGTTTGCTTGCCCTGCCCATAAACAGGGGGTCTGCCCTGCAAGGTGAGATTCCTTGGTGTTAAAACCAGAAGATCCTGCCTGACCTCCAGAGAAATCTGACCACTCTCTCTTAGCCTGCAAGGCAGGCAAAGTTTTCCTCTCATTCTTTAAAGGTCTCAAGGGCAGGACTTATCAACTTATCTCACTCCTTGCCCAAGATGATTCATTTTGCTGATGATCCACCCCACCAAAAAAGAAAAAAAAAAAAACAACAACAAAAAAATGACAAGTTTGCTTCACATTTTCATTTCAAATTTTCAACCTTCATTCATTTTCCACCTTCCCCTTCATGCCATCAAATCTCATTTTGCATTTGTCTGCCAGCTGCGTTCAGACAGTGCTGACAAGAGCCTTCAAAGGAAAACCCTTCMGCTCCTCCTCCTCAAGTACAACCCTGTTTACAAATCAGCAATGAACTTATTTTGTGTAGAATTACAAAGCTGCAACCCCTGCTTGGCAGACAAAAAGTCACTCAGAATTCTTCCCRCTTCTCGTATTATATCCAGCAAGGTGTATCCCACTGTCAGAGATGAAATCTCAGCAGCAACCATGAGAAAAATTACTCCCCACACTGCAGTGGCCATGCAAGCCTGAAATGTGAGGAATGTCATGTGCATATAAAACACTTCTGGACCCTGTGGATAAAATCCTGATGTGGAGAGAGGCAGCWGTGAAGCACAAGGACTCCAGCAGGTCCTGAGGCTCTGAGTCTCCTTTCCTGTGGATGTTGCTGCCTTTCAGCTCACTCTTAGCTCTCATTCAAAGGGGAAAATATCCACAGGGCTCATCCAACCTGCTTTTAGCCAGATCCAGGACATATGGCTGCATCCCATCCTTGGCACTCTTTAAGGTCAGAACTTTTGGGTCCTAAATCAAGAAGCCTCATGCACTCCCCAGGCTGTAAAGGCAGCTGTGGGTGATTAGCCCAAAGAGAAGTGTCCATCTTATGCTTTAAATTGAAAGAAAGTAGGTTTAGGTTGGGTTTTAGGAAGAAATTGTTCCCTGTGAGGGCRAGGAGGCCCTGGCACAGGGTGCCCAGAGAAGSTGTGGYTGCCCCTGGATSCCTGGAAGTGCCCAAGRCCAGGYTGGACAGGGCTTGGAGCAACCTGGGGTAGTGGAAGGTGTYCCTGCCGTGGCAGGAGAGTTGCAATCAGGTGATCTYCCTTCCCACCCAAACCACCCTGTGATTCCATGATTCTGTGATTCCATGATTCCATGRTTCTATRCCCAAACTCCAGGCAGGCCCTGGGTTTGCAGAGAAACCCCTCRGTGGTGCAGGAGATGGAAACAGAGCCAGCAGCATCTGCAGAGGGCAGGACCCCACATCTCTGAGGCACAGCTGTCTCCACTCCTCTCAGGGGGCTGCAGTCTCCAAGCTCTGGTACAAGCCACGATTGCCAGTTGCTTTGATGCTGATTAAAAAATGCATAAAAGGAACCCCTGAGAGCCAAAGTTGTGCTGGCACCGCTTCCTTATGGTAGCAGACGTGATGGATCCCGTCTCAGGCATGATCTTGGGAATARTATCCAGCCTCTCCCATCTGTCTTCCACTCCCATATATTCCCTGATAACTCTCTCTGTGAAATTGAGTTTCTTTGCAGGTCAGSGCAATCTCATTTCGTGTTGGTGAGGAGGTAAATACAGTGTGCAAWTTGGGACATGAGTGTTGTCYTGGTTTGAGCAGACAGGTGTCTGCTAAGGAAGGCAGGAGCCTCCCTTGAMATGGAAAATGTAAATCCTGTCCCTCTGAATTATTATAATTTTGAAATTAAGGGGTTCTCAGGCAAAGATATGGGAATAGGAATAACAGTTCTTTACTAGAAAAATTAAAAATACAAATGCAATAGTACAAAAAAGAGAACAACCCACTGTCAGAGCCAGAGCAGGAGCTGCCCCCTGTGTGTCAGGGGGTGGCACAGCCCCATCCCATGGGGGCTCAGCCCTCCTGCAGTGCCAGCTGTGCTKCTGCTGCAGCAGGGATCCTGCACAAGGGGGGAGTTTTCCTCTGCAGCTCCAGGGCTGCTGGAGATGGGCCTGGGCTCCCTCTGGCAATGCAGGGCAGCAGAAAGCTGCTCCTCTGGCAATGCAGGGGGCAAAGGCTGCTGTGCTGTGCCAGGCTCAGATTGGATCCAGGTAGGAATGCTTGGCTCCTGCCCTGGGCGCAGCATCTCCCCATGGGATGCTGGAATTGGATCAGCCCTGCAGGGACACTCAGTGGCCATGGACAGCAGAGATCTCCTGGAGGGAGGGTTGGCTGTGGGAGAGATAAAGGAAACTGCCCCATGAACAGAGAGAACTGCCCCACCTCTGACAGGTGGCAAATGGAATACACACCCCAGCCAYATCTTGCATTTCCAACCTACGACATTATTATATAAATTAACTTTTCCTGGGAACAAGCATGGGGAAGGGCTGATCAGGTGATTGAGGGGCAGCAAGGCACGTTTTAGGAGAGGAGATTCACCACATTTCATTTCCTGAAGGAAGTTGTCATTCAGAAAAATCTCACTGGACTGCGTGAAACAAGGGAAGTTGGTAAAACCTCTTCAGASARGTGACAAGAAGGGCAGGACTGACACCATGAACATTGAAAGASAGAGATCAGAGAGCTCATTAATAAATTTTGGCTGATAATTAAGGAAAATCAGCCAAATCATCAGAACCAGAAGGTTTAGAGGAGCTATCAGAGAAGATAGGGTAAGGAACCAAGCTGCTTAAATGGATCTTAATGCCTTTTTTTAAACAATTTTATTTAAAAGATTTTATAGTATAGATATCATAACAGCAGAGGACTGAGGCATCTCACCTGGTCTCRTGTCCCTAAAACCATCCCTCTTCACTCCATCTTCTGTTTCCTTGCAGAAATGCAGAACAAAGGAGCCAGAATCYCCACAGCAGCCAAGCCCAGCCCGGGTGGAGCCAGCCCAAAGCAGGGCTAAGATTTAACACAGAGGCTTGGGATGGAGGAGCAGGTGGAAATACACCCCAGACAAGCACCTGATTAATGCTGGCAGCCAGAGGGAGTCAAAGGGAGGACTTCATAATTCCTAGGCCACTGATATCACCATCATCTAACATCCAGGAGAGGATGGATCTTTCTTCTTCCACGAGGGGGTCTGGCTGAGAAATGTGAGTGCCAGAGTGAGCAGCCATTAATTATCTTTGTGATCCAGCTCCTCTCTGGCTGTGCTGTTGGGTTCATGGTCACAGCCCCATTGCCACTGCCCTTCCCAGCTCCAGAGCCTCCACACCTCCCTGCCAAGCCTCTCCCTGCTGGAAGATCCCAGCTCTGCAGGGATGGGGCAGCTGAGAAGGGTTTTAAAAGATTTTATTCTATTATCAGTCTCATGAAAAAGTGAAACATAAGAGGTRTAAAACTCAATGCCATTCTATCTGAAACCAACTTACTTCCTAATTATGTTTTTCAACCTATTAACTTTTGCCACACAATGCTACTCATACTTCTAACACCAATCACCTATTATTTTACCCCACTTGGTCTTGCTACAAGACATCTTTCACAGTTCTAATTCTCTAAAATATCTTGTCTTTTTGCAAAGCCATCTTTAAACTTGTTTTTAGTTTTTTTCTGCCAAGCCTTTCCCCAGCACCTCAACACGTCAGGAGTGCTCCTGTCTTCCCTACAACACAAATTTTCCTGCTTATTGCTGGGTGCTAAAGACAGTTCTCCTTCTCCTGACCTCTGCAGTGCTGGCTCATCCATGCAGAGAAAGTGGAGGCATATCCCATTATCCCTTGAAGTGTTTTATAGCTTATGTTAAAGCTTTGGAGTTTGGACCCAATTTTAGGATCATGATACCTCTAAGGGGAAAGTGATGGGATGTTATCTGAAAATCACACTAACCATCAGAAGACAGATCAAAGTATTTATTTTATTTATTTATGAAATCTGAGCTAGATGGTACAGCTAGGAAAAGAATGAATAGGAAAAAAAATATAAACCAAACAAAAACGAACAAAGAAACCAACAAACCAACCACAAATATACCCAGAATTTAAATGATGTGAAAACCATCTTTTTTCTCTGAATGGTTCATCTAGCAAGAGGACAGACATTTCCCTGGCTTCCCACACAATCCTCACTCCTTGGAGGAGCCCATATCCATTTTTGAGGATGTTATGAAAAGGAACTATTTACAAGGGAATGAAGTGATAGGAAGTAATGGCTTGAAACGGATAGCAGGCAGGTCTTGATGTGCTACTAAAAAGGAATTTTTCCCTGTGAGGGWGGGGAGACCCTGGCATAGATTCCCAGAGAAGCTGTGGCTGCCCCTGGATCCCTGGAAGTGTTCAAGGCCAGGCTGGATGGGGCTTGGAGCAACCTGGGATAGTGGGAGGTGTCCCTGCCCATGGCAGGGGATGGCACTGGATGAAATTTAAGAACCATTCCATCCCAAACCTGTTAAGGACTCTATGACCAAAATTCAAACTTTTATCCATCAGCTGAAGCAGTGAAGCTTCTCACCATCATCTCACTCTGGGAACGCTGCTGTTAAACATTCAGAAATTATATCTTGAATGGTTTTGTGGAAGCACCATTGCTGCACAGGCAGGAGAGACCTTGTCACAGCTTGATCTGGGTGAGGTCTACAAGAATAATCCATATGAAGGATGGATTAATAATTATTCTACAAGAATACTCCATATGAAAGATGGAGCAACTGGTGTCAGCCCGACCCTGCAAGGGGCGTCAGTGCCAATTTAACACAGAGAATCCACTCCTGAAGTCTAAGGGATGCTTGGCCAGGTGCCATGGGCAACATTAATGACTMAAATTGCTCTTTTTTCCCATATGCAGCTTAGTTCACATCCCAGCAGGGGCCATTTCAGCAGCTGGTGGCTTCTCTTGCAGTACCTGAGTCAATCATTGACTGAAGATTAATTCCAATAATTTTGGGTACTCATTTTCTGCAGTCCGTACTTGTAATCCATTTGTTTATCCCATAAGGCAAGAGAAGATTATTTCCTTGTCCAGGCAGGCCTTCACCATGAATTAGACTTGATTAGAGGAGAAATGCAGCAGAGGACAAATTTACAGGCCCCACTGCACGCAGGAATTCACCCAGAGCCCTTTTAAATCCATGCTCATAAACAAAAGACAGCCAAACACTGATTTCCTGGTCCAAACACTGATTTCCTCATCCAAACACTGATTTCCTCATCCAAACACTGATTTTCACTGATTGTCCCTGTTCCCCAGTGCTGCTGTCAGATTCCCAGTGCCCAGCCCAGGCACACCCAGAGCTGATATTTTTCTGTGCACTGCCCTAGTCCCCAGGACATTTGTGACCCCAGGGACMCCCAGCTCAGGGCACAGCAAGACCAGAGTGTTTTGGGTTTTTTTTTTTTCCCCAAAAAATAATCCTTCCATGCTGCATTTAGGATAAAACTGCCCAGCATCATTGCCATGAATTTTAAAAAAAATGAAAGAACTGAGGGTTGAAAATAGCCCCAGAGTAAATGTGTTTCAGAGATAGGTCCTTGATGAATGGGATTTTCCCTGCAGAAATCAAATTGTGAAGTCAAGCATTAGAGAACTAAAGTCCTTTTCTGTATTTTCTATTTTGTCATGGTTTGTTTTCTGATAGGAGTTACCAGTGTGACCAAAGGATTTATCATTTTTTTGTTTTAACTTCACTCTTCAGCAAACTCATTATATCATAAATTCATTCTCATGCAACATCAGACTGTTTTACTTTTATGACTGTGCCATTAAAGAAAAGAAAAAAGAAAAAAAAAAGAAAATCAAGAAACTCCACAACCCAGATCAGCTTTTAACTTTCTGTGAAAAGAAATGAAATCAGTTAGAGTTCCTAAAAGCATCATCTCCATTTTCATCAYCCTTCAGGAATATGAAAATTGTAGCTGATCAATTTTCTTCTGCCATAATAGTTAATTTCTAATAACTGGGAAATGTCGTAAGACTCACTCAGGTTATTCAGCCATCCATTTCCTGGTGCCATTCCTCAGTGTTTTCATATATTCCACAGTGAAAGCTATTAAGTCTCTTCTGTCATTCTGAAACCTTTKGCTAGATGAGGAAAAGTGAATTAAAAGTTAGTTATATAACCTGCAGAACCAAATGACAACTTAAATATAGCACACTCTGCAGTATGTGAACTTAGCAATTAATCTGCAGCTAATATTCCTCTTATTTGTCATTAATTTGTGGACAAAATGGTTTCTCCCAAGGTTAACATTTTCATTATCATCTGCAAACGMTGGTACATCACCAAAGTTCAAGCCATTTGAATGTACAGCACTTTTTACATTTTTAAATATTCCTAATTCAGTTTTTATTGCTCTCCTGAAAATAATTAGGCAGAAAATGGATTATTCCTCTTTCAATGAACAACTATTGAAAACATTCTGAAATTTCATGCTTTCAGGCACCAGTGGCCACAGAGAGAAATATAACCTTTCAACCAAGCCCTTAATTATTTTATCAATTGAAAGAGGAGCTAATATATCCTTGGCAATACACAAAGCACTGTCCTCCAGATCTGGATGATTTTATCCATGGGCTAATCCTAGAAAACAATTAACTGCCCCAGTCCAGTGATCTACATGAAGAGCTACAATAATGACACTACAGTGCACCTCTGTGCCTCCTCCAGAACAAAAAAAAACCTTTCAAGAGTTTTGTTTTTAGGAGCTGCAATAGAACTATTTTTATCATCTTTTATTTTCCCCTGCTTTCCTGTGTTTGCCAATCCATGTCAAGTAACTTGGAGACAACTTTAATATTTGTTCTGGGGAAGGCTTTTTGCTTTCCCCAGTGATCCATTCCCATTCTTTGGGCAGGAGCAGAGGATTCTGGCTGAGTGTGTTTGGACCTGCTGATTGATAAGGACAGATCCACGTGGGGATTTAATTCAGTTAACTAATGAAAACCATGGGCAGAGTCCTCAGATTTGACGTGAGGTTGTGATTGCTTTGCTTGATTCATCCCCTGCATGTGCTGGCCCAGTGATTTTTAGAAAATGTGCCACATCTGGGCCAGATTTAGCCCACAATAAACACATGAGATAAAGTTTTCTTTGGAGACCAAGGGGTTGGATGTCCAGGGCTAACCCCCCTGCACTTCCAGCAGACTGGATCTGTTCAGCTTTTTGTATTTTGAGGGGGAAAAAAAATCATTCATGTAAGATTGGGAGAACAGACTCAGGCTGCTGCCTAAGAAAAGAGATGGGAAACAATKAATTTGGTTTTATTTAAGAGATGGACAGTCACAAACTGAGGCCAAGTGCACCCCTACATGTTCAGTTGCCATGGGGATAGGCAGGTTTTTATGAACCTCTTCCCAAAAAAATCACCCCAATTAGATCTGCCTTCATGCATCACATATGCCTGAACTGTTCCCTGAGGTTCCTTAAGTACTTGTGACTGATTCATTCTCCTTGCTGACATCTAAAGAAATAACCTTTACTTCCCAGTTCCTGGGCCAGCTTCAGTTCTGGTTTCATCTCTCCACAGTTTCCCCAGAGCCCAAAATGGGTCACTCATTGCTGTAATCCTAAATTCCTGCCAGGGATCACCCAAGGAGAAAGGCCTGTCAAAAAGCATGGAAAAGAACCAAGTTTGGAGGCAGGAGCATGGGAAAGAGGAGGAGGAGGAGGCACCAGGGTGTCTCTCCTGTGCTGCTTGACAGCTGCAGAGTTAAAAACACTGATATTTCCCAACCTGACCATGCTCAGCATGGCAGAGGCAGCTTTGTCAGGAGCAGGGAGTGGGACAGGCCAGCTTTAGGTTTCCCTTTTCTTACTGAGTTGTTCAGTTCAGCTCTGAGTGCCTGGAGGTTGCACATCTGTCATCAACAGAGCAGTATTGTGTTGCTCAAATGTTGCCCCCCAGCACGTCCCATCACCTTCAGACAAAACCTTGTGAGACTGGTGGGTCCCCCCCATGATTTCAGAGCAAGAAAAATGAGCACAAACGACCCTCTGAAGACCTGGGTGGGATTCCTTTGACTGAGTGCAAACATCTGTGCCAYAGGTGATCACATTTGGAACTTTTAGGGAGATCCTGGCATTTCCAGGGAATGATTCAGCTCACCCAAATGCAGTCAGGATTAAGGCAGGTGCTGCTTTTACTCCAGTGCCTGTCAGAGGAGAGTTCAGCACAGCTGGAGGCCCTGGCACTAAGGCTTGACTAAAATTAATTTCATGCAAACCCCTCTGAATTCAGTTTCATGCTGGACCCACCAGCTCACATTGACTGGTAGCAATCGTGTTGGGAAATTCTAATGACACTGACTAATTTAGTTTTACAGAGAAATGCCACTTTTAGTGATTAATCTTCGGTGAATTGTTGCAAAATTCAGGGGGGTGGATGAAATGAACATTTTGGAAGGCAGAAAGAGCGTTATGTTAATTAGCTGCAATCATAAAGGGAGGAGAAAGCTTCTCCAAAAGCTGCACTCCTCTGATTTACAAGGATTTCAGCTGATTTTGCTGAAGCTGATTTTGTTCTCCATCTGAAAGGTCATTTCCTACCTAAATGAGCCTAAGTTTTAAGGGGAGAAATTACTATTAAAAACTCACAATAAAGTGCAAGGTTCTTGCATAACTGCATTGGTTACCAAAAGAATAATGGGAACATTTCTGGTGGCCAGAGCAATTTTTCCTGCACATTTTGTGATGATTTGGAAGCTGGAAGCCACGGGATTACAACTCTGACCTCTACAAGTTATCACAAAATCAGTTCAKCTTTGAGAGTCTGTGGTCACATGAAGAGTTTCCAGATGCAATACAAAGATTTTCTCTGGYTGGGCTGATATTGCTTCTAAACACCCCCCAAAAATTCCGGCTTTGTGCTGGGGATTCTGCAATCAGGTGAGTTCACAAGAAGCTCTTCACAGGGACGTTTTAATTCAAGGCCAGAGGACATCTTTTGTGTTGTTTAAAACCACCCAAGCCATAAAAAAGACTCTTCACTTTGAATTTATGAACCCCATTAACTTCCCCAGGAAAAGTCCCTCTCTCTTATTAAATCATTCCCTGGGAAGAGACAACCACACAAGTCATCCTTGGAGGAGGGAAAACCACAGCACTGCTTTGGAGGCTTCCAGATAAAAATTAATTAGCAAAACATACTGTGTAAATTCAGCAAAATGCAAATGAGAGCAAATCCGAAGGCGTGTGTGCAGGGCTGAGCTGGTGCTGAATTACTGTCATATTTTGCATAAAAAGKATAAATAGTTTACCTGTTTCATGAAATTTTCAAAGATTTGTGATGWAATTGGGGATAATAATGATACCATTAAAAATACATACAGAGATAAAAAATATTTTGTATAATTTACAGCTTCTGTGGGTTCTACACTCCCAGTTTATAGATCTAAAAGTGGAATTTTTTTTTTCAATTTTAATTAAGGTTTAACAGGTTGTGTGCTTGTGTAGCTCTTAATATTCTCAGCAATAGTGAAATRTATTTCTTGAGAAGAGTTGAAGATGAACTTCACTGAACATTTTTTGATGCTTTTGAACAAAACTTGCCTCATGAGTGTCCAAAGCAGCATTTTTCCCTTAAAGATGTAAATCTTAGAAGTGTAAAACTTATTTCTGGGCTAAACAGACAAATGGGGATATGAGAAYCATAAAGTCAGCAATCATGTATGTGTCTTGGTTTAGGGTAAATTTGGGAGAGAACTTCTGAARGGGTTCTTCTAGAAAGTAGATTTAATTGTCTCTTGTTTTAACTGGTTTGGGAAAAATACCTCTTTGGAGAAAAGTGGGAAAAAAGTGTTTATTTTGCAGGTAAAGTATTCGCTAGCACAAAAAAAATTAAAAAAAAATTAAATAATAGAACTTCTTGCTGCTCTAAAAGAGATGACAAGCTCAGAAAGTGTGCTCCAGTCCAGACCCTTTTCCAGAGCTGGCAGCTGAGGGTTTGGGGACAGCAGGGACAGCACTTACAAGGTGTGTGGGTATCCACTCTTGCTAAGCCCAGACCTGATTTGTTGCTCATGACATGGATCCCCATTCATGTACAAATGTGTTATGCWTAAAATAACAACTTTATCTACTGCCAGGAAGAGAGGGAAGAGCAGGGAAAGAGTCCTGGACTATGGGAGTAAATCACACARACTCSATTTTCTTCRTGGTGGATAAAAGGCCATTCTTTATTCACATAACTCCTTTTTATACAGTTTTACAGAGCTCATGTGGGACTCCAATTGGTTRGGAGATTTCTTGCCAATTACTTTATTGGTTAGTAATTGTTATTCTGYATTTATTGGTCACCCAAACTCTCGGTGTGTAYATGTAGAGAAAGTTGTTTGTGAGAGAKAGTTTTCRTTTTTCTATCTAAGGGTGTAAAAACAGTTTGTACAGGTGCTGGTTGTTTTTTTACCCAGGAATAGATTGTTATGTTAATGAACTGCTCACACCAGGATGGCTTTCACATGGAACTTGCAAAATGCCAGCTTTGAGAAGGCCAGCCACTGATTCCAGCAGAGCAGGCCTGGTTTTATGAAGCCTTTCTTTCAGAATCTCTGCTGGTCAGGATGACCCCAAGATGTGTTAGAGAATCTCTTTTACAGCCCAGCAGCCAAAGGAGGAGTCAGGATTCTTCTGTTCTGGTTTTCAAGGTTGTTTATTTTTCTGTTATCCATAACATTCTTTCTCTGGCCTGCTGAGGTCCATTCAGCAGGTTGGGTTGTGGCACAGTCCTTGCCCTTGGGCTGGTGTCAACATTTTATACTAAAAACTACCTGTACCTTATTTACAATCACTTTCCAATACCTATCACCTGTGTTAGACAGTGTGTTCCTACTCTAAACCAATCCAAAAGTGCCAACATCACCCAGAAGATGGAGGCTGGGAAGAAGGAGAAAGAGGAAGGACAGGGTACGCCCAAATTCCTCCATCTTGGGACTCCGAGCCCCCATTCTAGAAACCCCAAAATTCCACTTTTCACCCTGTGATAAGCTAACTATTATTCTACTTAAACTTTAGTGGCTTGTAATTCCTCATATAGGGTTGGTAATTTTTTCCATGGGTCATAATCAAAGTCACAGGGGGGTCTTGGGCTCTGTGCCAAGGTCTCTGAGCCCCCAGGCAGGGGCTCGAGCCATCCAGGGCAGCCAGAGGGATGTCCTGGGTTCCAAAACCTTTCTTTATGATTTTTCTATCTTACTGCAACACTGGACAATTTTCCATGACCTGTCTGGCCTGGTGTTGAGGAGTGCAGATGCTGGATGGAGCCCAGCTCCATTCCAGCTGGAATTCCTTTGGTTTGACCTCAGACATCCCCTGGCCACYGAGCAGAGTTTGTGTCTGAACCACTCAGCTCCAAATCATTCCCGTATCCAAGGGAATAACAATCCATAATTTTCTCCTGGAGGCCACAGCTGCAGGATGAGGTGTATGGGGGCGCTCCTTTCTCCCACTGCTCGCAAGGTTTGTCCAAGTAACCAGGCAAGAATGGATTTTCTTTTCAGGATCTCTTAAATCAGGACTGATGGAAGCTCCCCAAGCAGCTCAGCAGCCTGGAGAAGAAAAATCTCCAGGAAGATCTTACAGAACTTTCCAGTACCTAAAGGAGCCATGAGAGAGCTGGAGAAGGACTTTGGACAAGGGATGGAGGGATAGGGCAAGGAGGGATGGTTTAAAACTGACTGCAGGGTCAAATGGGATATTGGGAGGGAATTCCTGGCTGGGCTGGAATTCCCAGAGCAGCTGTGGCTGCCCCTGCATCTCTGGATAGTCCAAGGCCAGGCTGGATGGGGCTTGGAGCAGCCTGGGATGGTGGGAGGTGTCCCTACATGGCAGGAACTGGAAGAAGATGATCCTTAAGGTAATTCCCACCCAAAGCATTCCAATATTCCACAATTAGATAGTTCATTATGAGCAGCCATAATTGAACCCTGCTCCCACCCCAGCAGCTCCCAGGCTGGGCACAGGTGAAGCCCTTGCACCACATCTAGAGGAAAGATTTCAATATTTCACAATTTCAGTGCCTTTTAGCCAGGAAAATTGTTGCAGTGATTTTCCCTGTTCAAGTTGTGCTCCTAAGAAGAGCTGTGCAGAGATTGYTTTGCATAAAAGACATGAATTTGAGTTGTGGGTACTGTCATCAGACATCTGAGATGGGGGAAGATGAATCCCATCACAATTCCACTCGGGCAAGTGGGCAATTAACCTTTCTTTCCCCTTTCCAYGCTGAGTTATGGATTTATGTGGTAAAAGGGGCAACAAAGAAGTGCTTTAACGTGAATTATTTAGCCCAAAGAATTACCATGTGCCTTTCCATCATTTGAGTCATGGCACAGATCTGATTAACAAAATGCATCATGTAGCAGTCTGCCCCCAGGCACCTTCCTGGGAGGAACAGGGGCTCTTCTCATGGGGAGTGGGGMAGGAGGGAGCAAAGTCTGGGATTTTACTGTGACAGGGAGATTTAGCCCACGAGGAATGACAAAGGACAAGAGCATCAGGGTGCCTGGACAGGCAAAGGTCTCCTGATCACCCACGAGCAGCCAGGAAGAAGCTTTGACAAAATTAATTGGATAAATGGTTTTGCTCCCTGACAAACAATGAGCAGGATTGCTCCAAGGATCAGAACAGTCTTCCCTATTTTTCCCCTCACTTTTCACTGTTTCCYMATATCAAGGTTAATCTTYCTGCTGSAATTTAACCCCMTGGCTYTTCTCTCCTGCCTCCARTGYCTGTGGAGAATCCTGATTTATGTCACARRAGGGACTGTGAGGTGGACACCACTGTCAGAGAAAGGGACTTAAATTTGAGTGTTCATCCACCCCATAAGRATGTAACAGAGRAATTGGTGGGAACCAGCAGGAAGAGCAGTGGAACAGGGAGAAAAACAGGTATCTTGTTTGTTTTCCTTTTTCATAAAGGGAAAAAAATGAAACTTATAAAAATTGCATGAGCTGGGTCACATAGGAATTGTGCAACAGAGTTGGAAACTGCATCCAAGCCTTGTGAGAGCCTGCAGGAGCTGTAACAGCTTGGTGGCCAAAACKTTCCCCTTTTTCAGCAGCTGCAAAGGAGAATCACAGGTCCAAACCAACCAAACCTTTGCAAAAAAATGGAAAAGTGCAAAAAATTCCCTTCCTTGGTGAGAAAGGATGGCCACCTGCAGAAAACCAAGGGACAGCARATACAGATGWGCAGGCAGKAGTGTTTAGGACATGGARCAGTGCTGGGTTAACAGCTGGAATTGATGATCTTAGAGGTCCTTCCCAACCTATATGATTCTGTGTTAGAGGCACAGCAGAGATCTGGCATGGAAGGTGGTGACCTGGCTGATTTCCACTCATCCTGGGTCATTTCTGCACAGTTGTGTGTTCCCAGGGTTCTGCTTCAATCCCAGCTGGTGCAAAATTCCAGACTTGTCTTACCTGGTGCTGGAAAATGAAGGATACAGAGGATTTCCCTTATYTGTTGTCCACCACACTCAGATGGTGCCCACAGCACCTCATTCCTGCCCAGGATCAAGCAGCACTGGTGCATTTTCCACACATTCTGTGTGATGGTGTTCACAGGGGTCCGAGGAAGAGGGAAGAGACAAGAATGTTGATTCCATGTTTCAGAAGGTTGATTTATTATCTTATGATATGCATTATATTAAAACTATACTAAAAGAATAGAAGAAAGGATTTCATCAGAATAGAAAAAGAAGGAATGAAAAACAAAGGCTTGTGGCTTGGACAGAGAGTCTGAGCCAGCTGACTGTGATTGGCCATTAATTAGAAACAACCACATGAGACCAATCACAGATCCACCTGTTGCATTCCACAGCAGCAGATAATCATTGTTTACATTTTGTTCCTGAGGCCTCTCAGCTTCTCAGGAGGAAAAATCCTTAGGAAAGGATTTTTCAGAAAATATCATGGCTACAATTCTGCTAACTGGGATAGGTCTTGAGAGAGAGAAAAAGGTGGGGACACCTAAACCAACCAATTTGTCCTCTCCTGAGCATTCCTCTTGCCTTATGGCCTCCCTGTGCTCACATTGTCAAACAGGGATGGAGAACTTGACCACATCCTCAAATTTCAGACAGAGAGCAGCAAAAAGCTGAGGTTAACATTGCCATGCCAGGTTGTTTTATCAAGGAAAAGGGGATTAGCAAGCAGGAGATGAAAAGGAGGTGAAAAGTCTCCCCTGCATGAGCCATCTGGCAATTCCAGTGAGCACAGACAYGATCAGGAAGCCTCTCCTGACCTGGCAGCCTGTGGGACAGTGGGCTGGGAGTGGGACCAGCCAGGATGGGAGTGTGACCCTGAGCCCTACAAGAACCCTCAGAGCCTTCTCCACTGTCAGAATTCAGGACATCCCTCTGGCTGTCCTGGATTGCYSAAACCCCTGCCAGRGGGCTCAGAGACCTTGGCACAGAGCCCAAGACACCTGTGACTTTRATTTTGWCCCATGGRAAAAAAWTWMCMAMCYT
>NDFG01000009.1:1865700-1881115 GCA_002167245.1 Sporophila hypoxantha
GTGGACTTTCCTGTTTTCCTGCCTGGAGGGAAGCTGTGAGGCTGTCAGGGGCAAGATCAGGACCAAAAAACCAACATCTGAAAATGAGGGCAGCCCTACAACTCTTTGGAGAATCCAAACTGCTTAAAAACACCAAATAAAAGTGGCAGCAACCCCTGGGTCAGGAAAGGGATGGCATGGAAAACATTGGAGCATCCACCAGCTCAGTTAAGAGTGCTGGAGGGTATCGTTAGGAGGTAAAATCTCCACAGATAAATATCTGCAGGTTGTGCTTGGGCAGCAGCCCTCAAATGCACATTCCAGGGAGACATCTCTGTCCCCTTGATTTTTCAAGATTTTCTAAGCCTTCTGATGTTAAAATTCTTGTAACAAACTTTCGCACACTCTTTGTGTAAATAACTAATTGTTTTGCATTCCTTTATGGAGGAGGAGAAATTTGATGGGCTGTTGGTTTGTCCAGTGTCATTGGAGAGGTGGCACTTTCACCCTCCAATCCACTGTCACTTTTGGAAAATCTGTAAATGTTGGAGTCAGGAAATAAACTTCTCTTTTTCACCTTGAGAACAGCAGTGTGTGTGTGTGTGTGGTGTTGTTCCATGTCCTGTAGTGACACATCTCCTTGGTTCTGGACCTCCACAGGGCAACCTCTGGGCTCTGGAGCAGGGAAGAAACTCTGATCCTCCACACTGCTCTTCTGTGGCACATCTGAGAGTGAAAAGAGGCTTGAGAAATGCTCAAAGCAAGGAAGAGATCAGGAGGAGGCAGTTCCCACGTGGCAGAACCCAGTGTGTTTGTTTTGTACTGCTCTGAGGCTTCTCACTGTAGGAGCAGGGCCAAAACCACAGGAAAAGATGTTCTTTGAAAAGCAGGCTTTTGTGCTCATCATTAAAAGGGGCTGTGGGAAGTTATGGCTGAGGGGATGAACCAAAATGCAGCATGAAGTGGAAAACAGCCTGGCTTTCAATTATGTTCTCATGAAACCAAGACAAACAGGTCCCTGAGCCCAGCAGTTATCAAGAAATATTCTTCCTTTTTTCCATTTCTGACTTTGGAACAGCTTGGAGACAACAGCCCCAGACACCTCCTCTGTTTCCTGCCTGCATTTAGAAAAACAGTGCATGCCAGACAGCTCTCCTGGCCTGGAGGTCACAGCAGTGGTGAGGGGCTTTTCTAAATGCACCCCCAAGTGCCACCTGAGGGTGGGGGACATGGCACNAGTGTGCAAGTGCTCTGACCAGTAGCACCATCACCAACACCAGGCTGTGAGTTGGAAAACCTGCTAAAATGAGATTTTTCTCATCCAGATAAAATCCARGCCTTGCAAATGTAGGAAGAATTCCTCATCTCAGCTTTAMATAGGCTCTGGKGGAGAGGCCAGGTGAGAGTTTCACCASACCAGCACCTGCCATCAGATTGAAGACACGAGGCAGGGCTCACTGTCAGGTTTATTTGCAAGGCACAGGRAGATTTGTGGACTCAGAAAAGCCAAATYTCACTCTGGGGACAGACACAGATGGGCTGTGGCTGTGCTCTTGGTGTAGTTTTATTTTCAACACAAAGTTTATCCCAGGCACTTGGAACAARGTGGACTTTCCTGTTTTCCTGCCTGGAGGGAAGCTGTGAGGCTGTCAGGGGCAAGATCAGGACCAAAAAACCAACATCTGAAAATGAGGGCAGCCCTACAACTCTTTGGAGAATTCAAACTGCTTAAAAACACCAAATGAAAGTGGCAGCAACCCCTGGGTCAGGAAAGGGATGGCATGGAAAACATTGGAGCATCCACCAGCTCAGTTAAGAGTGCTGGAGGGTATCGTTAGGAGGTAAAATCTCCACAGATAAATATCTGCAGGTTGTGCTTGGGCAGCAGCCCTCAACTGCACGTTCCAGGGAGACATCTCTGTCCCCCTGATTTTTCAAGATTTTCTAAGCCTTCTGATGTTTACATTCTTGTAACGAACTTTCTCACACACTTGCTGTAAATAACTCATTGTTTTGCATTCCTTTATGGAGGAGGAGAAATTTGATGGGCTGTTGGTTTGTCCAGTGTCATTGGAGAGGTGGCACTGTCACCCTCCAATCCACTGTCACTTTTGGAAAATCTGTAAATGTTGGAGTCAGGAAATAAACTTCTCTTTTTTTCACCTTGAGAACAGCAGTGTGTGTGTGTGTGTGGTGTTGTTTCATGTCCTGTAGTGACACATCTCCTTGGTTCTGGACCTCCACAGGGCAACCTCTGGGCTCTGGAGCAGGGAAGAAACTCTGATCCTCCACACTGCTCTTCTGTGGCACATCTGAGAGTGAAAAGAGGCTTGAGAAATGCTCAAAGCAAGGAAGAGATCAGGAGGAGGCAGTTCCCACGTGGCAGAACCCAGTGTGTTTGTTTTGTACTGCTCTGAGGCTTCTCACTGTAGGAGCAGGGCCAAAACCACAGGAAAAGATGTTCTTTGAAAAGCAGGCTTTTGTGCTCATCATTAAAAGGGGCTGTGGGAAGTTATGGCTGAGGGGATGAACCAAAATGCAGCATGAAGTGGAAAACAGCCTGGCTTTCAATTATGTTCTCATGAAACCAAGACAAACAGGTCCCTGAGCCCAGCAGTTATCAAGAAATATTCTTCCTTTTTTCCATTTCTGACTTTGGAACAGCTTGGAGACAACAGCCCCAGACACCTCCTCTGTTTCCTGCCTGCATTTAGAAAAACAGTGCATGCCAGACAGCTCTCCTGGCCTGGAGGTCACAGCAGTGGTGAGGGGCTTTTCTAAATGCACCCCCAAGTGCCACCTGAGGGTGGGGGACATGGCACAGGCCCAGCTGGAGAGCTGTGCCCTTCTGGGCTGGAGGTGCAGGCCAGCTGGGACACGCTGGGACATCTCCAGTGGCATTTGCTGGCTGTGTGGGTGTCATGGTTTGATGCTGGTGCAATGCCAGTGCCCCCATGAAAATCTATTCTCCTTAATGTCTGCTGTGGGATGTGACCAGAAATAGGGCAAAGCAGGCTCCAGCTTAGGAATAAAGGAAAAAAAACTTTATTAACTTACAATATATAAAAGAAACACACAGAGCTCAGAGTGAAAACCTTCCAAAAACATTCCTCCTCCCCCAACAAATTTCCAACACATCACAGTAAGACAAAACCTTGGATTCTCAATTCAGTTACCACCCCTCAAATAATCGACTCTCAGTCCATCACCACCCTTTAGATAATCAATTCTCAGTTCATCAAGGAGAGAAGAGTCCCTCTTGTACCATAGGCTTCCCCTGGAAACACAGTTGAGACCTCGTGTGTTTCCTGTCACACGTGGCACACTGAAACCAACTATAATCAGCCGGCCGACAACTGCTCGCCCAGCCCGAACCCCAGCCCCTCAACAGGCACCCCAACTCCCCAGCACCTTTGCAGCCCCCACGGGGCGGCAGACCAATAACACCTCGGCTGGGGCTGCGGGGGCATCTCTGAGAACCAGACGAATCTTCCCCACCCATTCCGGCCCCTGAAGATTTGAGAGCCCCCACACCTCTCCTAAGCCCCACCGGGGACCGCCCCAAATCCGGCCGTCACACATTGTTTGTCGTTCACACTCGCAGCCCCACTCCTTTGTCCCCCAAATCCCCAGCCCCTTTGCAGCCCCACCTCCTTTTGGCACCCCTAACCGAACCTTTCAGCCCAAGAAGGTTGACACCCCCCGACATCCCAGCCCCCTCACTCAGCCCCTTCCTCGCTGGGCAGGCTGGAATCCCCATCCAAATCCCACCTCAGCAACTTCCATTGCGCCCAGCCCACCTAAAGAAGAGTGCCAGACAGAAACCCCCGCTCAAAGGCCTTCTCGGCATCCCGAAGCTTCAGTCAGAGGCCCTGTGCACCCCGTCCTCCTAGTGACAGTCGTGCGTCTCGTTCAAGGGGGCCGCCTTGGAGGGGGCAAAGGGAGCTGTCCCCGGCAACACAGTGTGGACATTCCTGATGTCACAAATGGGCACCCGGACATGGAGGAATCATTTTACCATGGTGACATCTCCTTCCTATGCCCAGGTGCTCTGCGAGGGGCACTGGCACATGGGATCGTTCTTGCTGTCCACACTGAAGACGGCGGAGGCCGACCCTCCTCAGGACATTGTGGTGTTCACACCACTGCCTGGTCTAATGGGCGGCTGGATCCCACTCCTGGTCATTCCAGCCGCCAATAAATGGCAGGCTGGCTGTTCATGGAAGCTTCACCCACCCTCCTCCCATCATCTGCTCTCACTCCAGCCCATGAGGGCAAAGGCTGACTTCGCGGGCGAAACACAGTGGGGAGCATTCCATGTCAACACATTAGGCACAATGGAATTGCATTTACCATGGGTGACATGCTTGCCTGTCCAGTGCCCAGCTCTCACGACTGCACAATGGATCTGCTTTGCTCGCACGAAGATCGAGCCACCTTCCGGTGCACATAGTTGTGTGTTCACGCACCAACTAGTGGCCTTCTCATGGGCAGCTGCGAGAGCCGACTCTACTGCAATTCCAGCCCCGATAAATGCAGCTGGCTGTCTCCATGGAAGCTTCACGCCCACCCTCCTTCTGACATCTGCTCGTCTTTCAGGCCACCAATGGGAGGGGCAAAGCGCGAGCTTGGTGCCACGTGTGACAGGAAACAACACGAGGTTCTCACTGTGTTTCCAGGGAAAGCCCTATGGTACAAGAAGGGACTCTTCTCTCCTTGATGAACTGAGAATTGATTATCTAAAGGGTGGTGCAATGGACTGAGAGTCGCAATTACATTTGAGGGGATGGTAACTGGAATTGAAATCCAAGGTTTGTCTTACTGTGATGTTTGGAAATTGTTGGGTGAGGAGGAATGTTTTTTGGAAGGTTTCACTCGAGCTCTGTGTGTTTCTTTTATAATTGTAAGTTCAATAAAGTTTTTTTTTTCCTTTTTCCTACAGCTGGAGCCTGCCGTTGCCCTATTTCTGGTCACATCCCAACAAGCAAAGACATTAAGGAGAAATCAGATTTTCAATGGGGGGGCACTGGCATTGCACCAGCATCAACACGTAATGGACACCACACAGGGCCAGCAAATGCCACTGGAGATGTCCCAGCCGTGTCCCAGCTGGCCTGCAACCTCCAGCCCGAAGGGCCACAGCTCCTCCAGCTGGGCCTGTGCCCATGTCCCCCACCCTCAGTGGCACTTGGGGGTGCATTTATGAAAGCCCTCACGCACTGCTGTGACCCTCCAGGCCAGGAAGAGCTGTCTGGCATGCAACTGTTTTTCCTAAAAAAACAGGCATGAACAGAGGAGTAGAGTCTGGGGCTGTTGTCTCCAAGCTGTTTTCCAAAGTCAGAAATGGAAAAAAAGGAAGAATATTTTCTTGCATAACTGCTGGGCTTCAGGGACCTGTTTGTCTGGTTTCATGAGAACATAATTGAAAGCCAGGCTGTTTTTCCCACTTCATGCTGCCAATTTGTTCATACCCCTCAGCATAACTTCCCACACCCCCTTTTAATGATGAAGCACAAAAGCCTGCTTTTCAAGAACATCTTTTTCCTGTGGGTTTTGGCCCTGCTCCTACAGTGAGGAAGCCTCCGAGCAGCACAAAACACAACAGCACTGGTTTCTGCCACGTGGAACTGCCTCCCTCCTGATCTCTTCCTGCTTTGAGCATTTCTCAAGCCTTTTCACTCTCAGCATGTGCCACAGAAGAGCAAGTGTGAGGAATCAGAGTTTCTCCCTGCCCAGAGCCCTAAGAGGTTGCCCTGTGGAGGTCCAGAACCAAGGCAGATGTGTCACTGACAAGACCATGAAACAACACCAGCACACACACACACACACTGCGTTCTCAGGGAAACAAAGAAGAAGTTTATTTCCTGACTCCAACATTTACAGATTTCCAAAAGTGACAGTGGATTGGAGGGTGACAGTGCCACCTCTCCAATGACACTGGACAAACCACACAGCCCATCAAATTTCTCCTCCTCCATAAGGAATGCAAAACAATGAGTTCATTTACAGCAAGTGGTGTGAGAAAGTTCGTTACAAAGAATGTAAACATCAGAAAGGCTTAGACAAAATCTTGAAAAAATCAGGGGGAAAGAGAATGTCTCTCCTGGAACGTGCAGTTGAGGGCGCTGCCCAACAATGCACAAACCTGCAGATATTTATGCTGTGAGCATTTTACCTCCCTAAAACGATACCCTCCAGCACTCCTTACACTGAGCTGGTGGATGCTCCAATGTTTTCCAAGCCATCCCTTTCCTGACCCAGGGGTTGCTGCCACTTTCATTTGGGTGTTTTAAGCAGTTTGGAATCTCGCAAAGAGTTGTAGGGCTGCCCTCCATTTTCAGATGTTGGTTTTTGGTCCTGATCTTGCCCCTGACAGCCATCACAGATCCTCCCAGGCGGAAAACAAGGAAAGTCCACTTTGTTCCAAGTGCCTGGTATAACACTTTGTGTTGAAAATAAAAACTACAACCAAGAGTCCACAGCCACAGCCATGCTGTGTCGTCCCCAAAGAGTGGAGATATTGGCTTTCCTGAGTCCACAAATCTTCCTGGCCTTTGCCAAATAAACCTGACCAGTGAGCCCTGCCTCGTGTCTTCAATCTGATGGCAGGTGCTGGTGTGTGAAACTCCACCTGGCCTCTCCCCCAGAGCCTATGTAAAGCTGAGATGAAGGAATTCTCCTACATTTGCAAGGCTTGGATTTTATCTGGATGAAGAAAAAATCTCAATTTTAGAGGTTTCGCAACTACAGCCCTGGTGTTGGTGGATGGTGCTACTGGTCAGAAGCACTTGCCAACACTGACAGAACTGGGGAGAAGGGAAGATAAAATCCAGCAAATCTTATTCCAGGTGCATCCTCTGCCCGCTGCTTTCCCCCTGGTGCAGGTGTTGGGAACCATTGGTCTGCAGCAGGCAGGGAAGGGCCCCTGGTGGGTGTGGGGTGTTGGTCACCCTGGTAGACCTGTCTGAAAAGGATTCACTGGTCAGGAAGGTGAACAGCAGCTGGGGGGTCCAGCAGGAAAACAGGAAAGTCGCATTTTTGTTCCAAGTGCCGGGATACAATTTTGTGTTGAAAATAAAAGCTACACCAAGAAGCACAGACCACAGCCCATCTGTGTCTGTTCCCCAAAGCATGTGAACATTTGGCTTTTTCTGATCCACACAATCTCCCTGTGCCGTGCAAATAAATCCATAACAGTGAGCCCTGCCCTCATGTCTTACAATCTGATGGCAGGTGCTGGTCTTGGTGAAACTCTCACCTGCCTCTCCGCCACAGCCTATTTAAAAGCCTGAGATGAAGGAATTCTTGCTAACATTTGCAAAAGCTTGGCATTTATCTGGATTGAGAAAAATCTCATTTTAGCAGGTTTTCAACTCAACGCCTGGTGTGTGATGGTGCTTCTGGTCAGAGCACTTGCACACGACAGAACTGGGAGGACAGGGGAGATAAAACTCCCAGCAAATCTTATATTCCAGGTGTACTTGTCCCTGCTGCTTTCCCTGGTGCAGGGTGGACGGGTGTTGGACATTGCAGCAAGGCAGGGAAGGGCCCTGGTGGGTGTGGGGGAGGGTTTGGGTCACCCCTGGTGAAGACCTTTCTGAAAGGATTCACTGGTCAGGAAGGTGGACAGCAGCTGGGGGTCCCAGGGGGGGGCTGCAAGGGAGGGGAAAAGCTGAAGTGCAAAAAATTCAGCAGTAAAATGGGCTGAGTGGAATGGGAATTTGGGACCTCAGCTCCGCTCCATGGCCTGACTGCCAGCTTAGTGAAGGCAATCGTTATAGGGAAGCAAAAGGCACGCACTTTAACACCCTTTTTCTTTTGTCTCATCTTGAACACTTTCACATTTTTTTTTGTTTTTCCTCCAGGGTAAATTGCTTGGTGACAATGTCACCTCTGCCGCCATTCATCTGCCTGCCTGATTCAGAGGCCTCCTTCCAGACCCAACATCCCTTTCCGCCTCTTCATAATCTCAAATTTCACCTTAGTGTGGGGTATAACCAGGCAGACTTGGTGGGATGGATTAGGGACTGAAATGGACTTATTCCATGAATGAATGAAACACCTCCTACCCTTGCACCTTCCAGGGTCAAAGGTGACCCAGACACAGCCCTGGAGAAAGAACTGGTGCATTTGGTTAATTTTTGCTTCTTCCTTGCTTGCTCCTTACTCTGACAAGAAAAAACAAGCAAGGGAACAGCAAGAGGGGCTGCTCAATTCCTCATCCTGACAGTACCCCTGGAAAAGGTCAAAGGGAAACACCACAGTGTGATGAGACTGCCACCATTTTTAAATTCTCTCTCATTACAGCCTCTGTTAAACTACATTAACACATAATTGCTTTAGTCTGCCCATGTATTTTCCAGGTCTCTTAATGCAGCTGTCAGCTCAGCGTGCCTGGGAAAATACACACCAAGAAAACAAAATTAAAAAAAGAAAAAAAAATTAAAAAAAAAGGCAAAAAAAAAAATTAAAAAAAGGAAAGGAGACAGCAAACATACAAATTAAAATCTGGTAGACTGACAGAGAGGGGCCCAAGAACTGGGGCAAATTTTGGGATGAGAGCAGGAAGATGGTGGAGAGATGGTGAAGTCCAGGTTTGCCAGGAGTGCGCTCAGATCTGCCCCTGAGGGACCTGTTGAGCTGCAAGACAAGGTCCCTGGAATTCTCCCATCTCCCACAGGGTTGCAACCACAGCCTGCTTCATAGAAATGGTGGAGTTTGGCCACCTGAAGGCTGGCAGTGATGGGAAGAGGAATGCTGAAGAGGCGTTTGGTATTTTGGATTTCCCCTGAGAGTTTGAAGCACTCTCCCATATGGGGCACTCGTTCTAAATCAGCTCCCTCCTTGGGGCACGAATCTGGACAACTCAGCTCTGTGATTCACTGGAGGCTGACATTTTGCTCAACAGCACTTGGACGCATGGAGATGGGAGCATTCAGCCTCCACCCAGGGTTTTGCTCAGGAGCCCTCCAGAAGTCCAAGGAGCCCCAGTCAACAGCTTTATGAACAGGAGAAGCTAGCGGGTTTCTCTCGCGAATGTGAGATGATTTCTAATGTTCCTCTCAGAAACAATCCTGGGAGCGTGTCGCAGGATCACAGTGGGTCATCAAGGGTCATTCTCCCCCTCACATTCACCCATCACAGTCAATCAAGGGAGGACAGTCGAGAAGATTAACTCTTACTGTTTTCTGTCCTGACAGGGAGGCCTGGATCTACAGCAAAGGGTGAGTTTTAACTCTAATTCCGCACCCTAAACGCACATTCCTGGGCTTATTTATCCTCATTTTCCACTGATAAAGTACTTCTCTCCTCCCTGGTGCTTACCTCAGGTTTTCTGTGACTTCAGCTCTATAGCAAATTCATAGAATCAATGGATTTAAAGGGACCTCAGCAAAAGGATCACTGAGTCTCCAACTCCTGGTTCTGTGCAAACGCCACCAGAAATCCCACCCTGTAACATTTGTTGCAAAACACTTCTTGAGCTCTGTCAGGCTTGGGGCTAGCGACATTTCCTGTGAAGGAACCTTTTTCGCCTGAACGCCCAAACACATCCCTGGGCAAAGCTCCATTGCCATGATCCTTTCTGCAGTCCACTCCTGGATTTATTTGCTGCCATTCTCAGACGCAGTGAAACCACTGTTTCCTGAGCTCTCCAGGCAACCCCACAGCCAGCTTCAGCATCCCAAACCCTCGTGTCCTCACATCTGCAGCACCATTGCGCCCCATGCAAGCCCCACAGAGGCAGCAGCTCCCTCGTGCAAAGCCATCCCTCCAACCACAAGAGAGAACCCCCCCACCCGCCCCCCCCTCCCCACCCTCATGAAACGCTGCCCTAACAACCTCTGCAGCTTCAGAAAACCCATAAACACACACTTCAAAGGACAGACACTCCTTCGCCTCCCCCACATGTGCACTCCAAAATACAATCCCACCAGGAAAACACCCCTTCTCAAACCCCACACCCTCCAACACACGCTGTCCAACACTTTCTCCATTCCCACAGCCAATCCCACATTCATATTACATGCCTCCATAGGAATTTTTTCAGGCTGTGTGGAGAATTGTTCCGTAAAATTAGTTAACAGGCAAAGAAAAATCAAGTCTCCTAAAGCTGTCAGCAATCCTCCCAGAAAACCAGCAACAGATCTGAGCACCATTTGGTCTAAAATAGTCTTGATATTACACAAACATAATTCTCATTTCTCAATTTTTGGTGGGGGAAGAGGAAATAAAAAAAATCCTCTGAGGAGAACAACAGGAGTATTTTTGTTAAGAGGGATTCAGTGGCCACAGCCCAAGGGAACTCTTAATCAACAAATGTGCATTTCCTATTCCTTTACTGAATCTTCACAAGCAGTTGGCTTCATCTTCTGCTTCTATGGCATGGTGCATGGCTGGGTGGGGCAATCTGCCAGCTGCACCATGGGATCAAATAGTTCTTTTGTCAGTATAAATCCTCAACCATTCTCTCTGTGGTGAGAGTTGAAAAGCCATTGGTACTGCAAGGAGGGTGGGGTCTGTTTCATGGACAGGTATGCTGGAGATTTACAGCATGGGATCCAAGAGCAATCATTTCCCACTACATCGCCACCTCATGGATATCCAACCATAGAATATCCATGGAATATTCCCAGCTCACACCTTCACAGATATCCACCAATGAATTCCATGGATAATTTCCAGCTCACACCTCATGGATATCCACATGAATAGCGCCATGGATATTCCCTTCTCTTCATGGATACGTCCACAATGAAATATCCATGGATCATCCCAGCTCACACCTTCATGGATTCTACATGAATGTCCATGATATTCCCACTCACATCTTCATGGATATCACACATGAATATCTGTGGATATTTCCTCCCTCTTCATGGATATCCACCATGAATCATCCCATGGATATTCCCAGCTCAACACCTCATGGATATCCACATGAATCAGCCATCGGAATATTTCCCTCCCATCTTCAATGGATATCCACATTGAATATCCATGGGATGTTTCTTCTTTTTCATGGATATCCAGATGAATATCCATGGATATCTCCTCCTCTTCATGGATATGCACATGAATATCCAAGGGTGATAATTTCCTCGCTCTCATAGATATCCACATGAAAATAGCCATGGATATTTCCTCCTCTTTCATGGATCATCCACATGAATATACATGGATATTTTCCTTCTCTTCATATGGCATAAATCCACCAAGAATATCTGTGCATATTTCACCTCACACCTTCATGGATATCCACATGAAACATATCCCTGGCATGTTTCCACCTCACACTTCATGGGATATCCAGATGAATATCCATGGATATTTCCACCTCAACAACTTCATGGATTACCACATGAATATCCGTGGATATTTTCCAGCTCAACATACACCTTCATGGATACCTCCATGAAATATCCGTGATATTTCCAGCCTCACACCTTCATAGGATATCCATCATGAATAAGCCATGGCATATTTCCTTCTCTTCATGGATATGGGCACATGCAAAATATCCATGGATATCCTACTCACATCTTCAATGGATTTCCACCATGAATAATCTGTGATATTCCCCACCTCACAAATCTTCAATGGATATCCCACATGAATATCCATGGATATTTCCCAGCTCACCACCATGAATTCCATGGATTATTCCCACCTCACACCCTTCTGACATATCCACATGAAATATCCGTGGGATCATTTCCTCTCTTCATGAATCATCCACATGAAAAATATCACATGGATATTCCAGCTCCACCACATGAAGTACCATGGATATTCCCACTAACAACCCTTCATGATACCATCATGACAATATCTGGGATATTCCTCCTCTTCATGGATATACATGAATATCCATGGATCATTCCCAGCTTCACACCTTCAAGGGCATATCCACATGAATATCTGTGGATAATTTCTATCCATTCATGGATATCACAACATGAATATCCATTTATATTCCCACCTCACATCTTCATGGATAATCCACAATGCAATATCCATGGAATTTTCCACTCACAACCTTCATAGATATCCACATGAATATCCTTGGATATTTCCCAGCTCACCATCTTCATGGATATCTCACTATGCAATATCCATAGGATATTTCCTTCTCTTCTATGGAATATCCACATCAAATATCCCATGATCAATTCCCAACCCATCACACACTCAATGGATATCCACATTGAATATCCATAGGCATATTTCCTTCTCTTCATGGATAATTCCTACATGATAATTTATCCATGGATATTCCAAGCTCACACACTTTCAATGGAATCCACAATGATATCTGTGGATCATTTCCATTCCTCTCATGGATATCCACATGAATATCATGGATATCCACTCACAACGGCGAGAGAGCCACATGAATATCATGGATATTTCCAGCTCACATCTTCATGGATATCCCACAATGAATATCCCAATGGATATTCCCAGCTCCACCACATGAATGTCCATGGATATTCCCCACCTCACACCTTCAATGGATATCCACATGAATCATCTGTGATCATTCCTCCTCTTCCATGGATATGCACATGATATATCCATGGATATTTTCCCAGCTCACACCGTTCAGGGATATCCAATATGAATATCTGTGGATAATTCCTTCTCTTCATAGGATATTCACATGAAATATCCATGGATATTCCCACCTACATCTTCATGATTTATCCACATGAATATCCATGGATATTTTTCCTTCTCTCATGGATATCACACATAATATCTGTGATATGTCTTCCTCTTCATGGATATCCAGATGAATATCCATGGGTAATTTCCACCTCAAGCACCTTCATCGGATATCCAATGAATATCCCTGGATATTTCCAAGCTCACACCTTCAATGGAATATCCACATGAATATCCGTTGGATATTTCCTTCTATTCAATGGATCAATCCACAATAAATATCCATGGAATTTCCACCTCACACCTTCAAGCGCTTGGCACTGAGAGTTGGGCTCTGCTGTCCCAATCCCTCTAAGTGTCCAAGGCCAAGTTGGATCCAGAGCCATGGAGTAAAACCTTGTTTAGTGGAGGGAGGTGTCCCTGCCCATGGGTTTGGAACAAGATGTTCTTTAAATCCCCTTCCCACCTTCACACCTTTCCTACAGTATTCCCTGATTTTGTGGTCTCAGAACAAAATTATGCAGAGAGGTGAAATCTGCCTCCATTGAGCAGCTGCTTTTCAATCCACATGTGGTGTCTCAAGGTTCCTCACATTCTTGGGTGACAACCAGAATTTGAGGTGACGCCCCACTCAAGGTAACCATGGTGGTGGTGGTGGTGGTGTCGCCACAGCTTGGAAGCAATTGCAGATTTGCATGTAGTTGGAAATGGGGGTGTGTGTTCTATTTTGCCATCTGTCAGAGGTGGGACAGTGCATCTCTGTTCATGGGGCAGGTTTCTTTATCTCTCCCACAAGCCAACCCTCCCTCCAGGAGATCTCTGCTGTCCCAGGCCACTGAGTGTCCCTGCAGGCTGACCACATTCCAGCAATCCATGGGGAGATGCTGCGCCCAGGGCAGGAGGCCAAGCCATTCCTACCTGGATACCAATCTAAGCCTGGCACAGCACAGCAGCCTTTTGCCCCCTGCAATTGCAGAGGAGCAAGCTTTTCTGCTGCCACCTGCAATGCCAGAGGGAGCCCAGGCCCAATCTCCAGCAGCCCTGGAGCTGCCAGAGGAAAACTCCCCCCTTTGTGCAGGATCCCTGCTGCAGCAGAAGACAGCTGGCACTGCAGGAGGGCTGAGCCCCCATGGGGTATGGGGCTGTGCAACCCCCTTACACACAGGGGCAGCTTCCTGCTCTCACTCTGACAAAGTGGGTTTTTCTTTTTTTGTACTAATTTGCATTTGTTTTAGTTTCCTAATAAAGAACTGTTATTCCTGCTCCCATATCTTTGCCTGAGAGCCCCCTTATTTTCAAAAATTATCAATAATTCAGAGGCGAGGTAGTTTAAATTTTCCAATTTCAGGGGAGGCTCCTGCTTCCTTAAGCAGACACCTGGCTTTCAAAACAAGACATGTCCACCCACATGAGGCATCCAGAAGGGAGGCCAGTGATGCAGGTGCCAATCTCAGCAGCGATTAAGGGGAGGGAGTCTTGGACAATCACTCCAGGGATAACAAACAGATAATCTGCCTCTGAGCACGTCACCCTCAGTGATCTCTACAGGAGAGCAGCGGTGTGGGCACTTGAAATTCTGTGTGTTCAATCTCTCATCCGCTCCAACTTGAAGGACAGCTTGACTGCCACTGCATGATCTCAAGCTTCGGCCCCAGCTGCCCTGCCAGGGAGGCCAGGCACTCAGCTCAGGTGCCACATCTTGTAGATTAAAGATCTGGCAGAGAGGGAGGGGAGTTCAGCTTGTGTGACAAAAGATGTTCGATGGCCATTTGTAGTAAGGATGGATTTATAAACAAACCCATGTGTGAGCCTCCCATGAAGCATCTCAGCATCAATTGTCCAGTGATCATCCCAGGGCTCCACAAAATACTCTACTTTAGGGTGACATAAAAGCACTTTTTGTGGCTTTAGGATTTTGTTTGGGTTTGGCAGGGGAAATTGGACACCCAAACCCATGGAAGACCCTGTCCTGCACAAGACCCCAAAAATTCAGGTGTTTTATGGTTGGGTTGACAAGGTGGTGTTAGGTCATAGGTTTGGACTTGAATGACTCAAAGGTCTTTTCCAACCTGATTCTGTGATTTCTGTGATTAGGAGATGCCTAAATTTTAGGTGATATGTCCATCTGGGATGATCCCAGGACTCTCTGAGCACAGACAAGAGCACAGTGGATGAGCTTCAGAGCCCAGAGCTGCCAGATCCCAGGTCTACAAACCTTGCCAACAGGAAATGTGAGGAATGGCGCATGGGAAATTTAATTCCCAGAATATGTGGGGCATCTTCCTGCATCCTGCTGATAAACCATCCTTAGGAGAAATGACATTTTCTGATGAAACTCTCAGCCAACAAACACTGTAGAAAATTTCACCCACCCCCCAAAACCCCTCCTGCAGGAAGTCCAACAGCACCTAATTTATAAAGGACTTGGAAATAATGTCATTTTTTATATACATGAATACATCAATTCAATATCATAATTATTTATTATTAATTACATTATTATATCATAAATATAGATGCATATTTACATTCATACTCCAAACATATTTTAATAATGATTTTTGTTGTTGTTCAAGAAAAAAAAAAAATCAAACTCTGCTGTGATTGATCCCTTGGCATCTTCAGAAAACTATGGCAATTGTTTTATGCAGAATTTTGTCACTTAGAGAATCAGTCCTGGGATGAGCTGCAGCTCTTAGCTCTGCAGTGTTAGGACTGAAAGAAACAATAGTCATAAAGTGAAGGAAATGGGGCATCTTGCATAAATCTT
>NDFG01000009.1:1881140-1899192 GCA_002167245.1 Sporophila hypoxantha
GCACCCCTCCCCATCAGTCTCGCCAAAGCTGCCATTCACAGCGTGGTTTACCCTCTCGTTGGCTTTGCCAATACACGGCAACACAGCGAGATGCAGGACCTCACGTGTCCCTTTTCTCTCCCCAGATCAGGTCGTTCTTTATGACCTTTTAAAGGATCTTCATGACAAGAGATTATGAAATTATCGCGTTGTTGCTGCAGACTGGCCATTTAAGGGGCAAGTTCCTCCCATTTGCTCACTCCTCTGAGCAGTTGGAAATTCCTGATGTTATAGTTTTTTTGTAAAGGGCAAAGGTGATCTGAATTTTTATTTCTTGCGAACATGTGACACTTCTGAGCTGCCATGTTTCAGCCCTTCAAGGCCAGCCCGAATGGACAGACTCAAGCATGGGAGATGCTCCTGGAGAAAAAATTAGTTTTGTGGCCTCTGTAAAACTGCAGTTTCTTGCATTTTCTTTCCTGCAGTTTTGAAGCAAACCTCGTCACCCAGGAGAAAAAAATCTGATATTCCCAGCCTTAGGAGGCAAGTACTTTGGAGCCTCAAGTCTACAGCTTTTATGAAGAGGAGAGCTGGCGGGTTTCTCTCGCGAATTGAGATGATTTCTAATGTTCTCTCAGACAATCCTGGGAGCGAGTGTCGCAGGCGTCACTGTGGGTATAACGGGTCATTCTCTCCCTTCACATTCACTCCATTCACGATCAATCGAGGCAGTCGAGCAAGATCTATACAATCTTCTGTTTTCTGTCCTGACAGTGGAGGCCTGGATCTACAGCAAAAGGGTGAGTTTTAATCTCTAATTCCCAGCCCTCTAAACGCAATTCCTGGGCTATTTATCCTCATCTTTGCACTGTAGTGTTAAGCACGCTGGTCATTTTATGAAGGTACGCTCTTCATCCTCCCTTGGTTGCTGTACCCAGGTCTTATTTAGGAAAGTGCTTTAGATAGGGGAAACATCTACTATTTTTCGCTGCTATTCTTCAGCTGGTAAGGCTGTTTAGTCGTGGCTGGTGCGGATGGGTTTCAGGCTTGCAGGAGAACAGAATGCATCTGTTCAGCAAAGAACCAGTTAACATTGCAAACATCCTTCAGCACAGAGATCCCTTCCTTCTTTCCAGAGGCCTTACTCTCCACATTCCACGTCTCTGTGGGGATACCTGCTGTATTTACTGGAGACCACTTTAGGCAATAACCAGTGTCTAATCAATTCACTGCAACAGCTCCTTTCCTGCTGCTCTCACCCATTCATGGGCTGTCCATGGCATGGATTCGATGCCTTGTTGGTTTAGGAGCGACTTGCGATATTCACTCCCGAATTTCTTCACAGAAACATTTCAAAATGATAGATTGGTTGGGCAGGGACAGAGACCTTAAAGATCATCCAGTTCCAAACCCCGCCATGGGCAGGGACACTTTTCACTCGCTATTCAAGGTTGCTCCAGACTGCGAATACAGCTTCTCAGGAGTGAACCTTCTCAGGCGTGCGGTCAAGTCAGCCTCACAGAAAAAAGTGTTGCGTTTTTGGGTTTGTGGGTTTTTTACGGTTTTTTTGGTTTGGATTTTTTCTTTGTTTGTTTGTTCTGGTTCATGGTTTTTCTTTAATTTCCTCTTAAACAGATTTCTTTTTATTTATACTTAGATGTTCCAGTACTGTCCATGCCTGTTTTGCCGATGACTTGGTTTGGGTGGAAAGGACCTTACAAGATCATCCAGTTTTCAAAACCCCTGCTATGGCAGGGATAACTGTCCACGTATTCCACGGTGCCCCAAGATTGGGATCAGCCCTGCCTCAGAGCTAGACCTTGTCCACGTGGCCTCAATCACCTTCACAAACAAAGTGTTGTGGTTGGTTTTGGTGGTTTTTTTCTAGCGGATTTTTTGGGCTTTTTTGTTTGTTTTTTTTGCTTTGTGTTTGGTTTTGGTTTGGTTTTTTTTTTAAGATTCTGTCAAACAGATTTCTCTTTTATTTGATATTTATATGTTCCAGAAACTGATGGCCGATGCCTCCTCTTGCACCTGGGAAGCTATGCGCACACTGATTCCCTCGTGCCCCTCGACGCAGAGGGAAGATTCCGTCCCCCTGCAACACAGGGCTGCCAGATCCTGCTTCCTTTGAAAAAGACAAGAAGAAAAACATGAAAAAACAACAAAAAAACCAGTTCTTCTGCTGCTTGAAAAAACCGCCGAACGGACCAAAAAAGGCAATGAGTCTGTTCTGTCTCTGTTTTGAGAGCTGCAGGCCACGCAGCTGAGCCCTTTGCGAGTGCCCAGGGCACACTTCAGTCCTTCAAGCTGAGCATATTTCTTAAACTGGGAATTCCAAATATGACAGTCAACAAGGAGGCCGATCTGCATGTCATTCGTTTAAACCCCCGCCCCCAGTTTATCAAGTACGTTGCGTTTTGCCAGCAGTAAGCCAGCGGTGAAATGCTCCTGCTAAGAAATTACTAAGCGAGAGGAAAAAGGCGGTTTTGTATTTTGGGGACTGAAAGTTACCAGAACCCTAGCAGGCATTCGTACCATTTCCTGAGCTTTGATTGGCACACGCAGGCTATCTTATCCAACATTCTTCGACTGCAGTTCTTTGTTCCCCCACGACAGCAGGGATCTTTTTTAATTCTTATCAAGTACAGCAAACCGTCCGCGGTCCGACAAGATTTCGAGCGCCGCAGACGGATCTTCCTGGGAGCTTTTCGTGATAATGAGCCGCCACTCGGGCCAGTTTCTTGGAGTAGTGCTGCAGGGAGTCAAGCTTGTGCAAAAGAGTGGAGCCGTGTGTTTCTTTTTGGCCGATCTGTTCGATTTACTGATGAAAAGCAAGCGAGAAAGTGGCTGGATCACAGAAGGCAGCTCTGCGAGTTCCAGTTGCGCGCCCTTTCACTTTCTTCGCTGACCCTGCACAAATCTGTCTTAACAGGATTCACATCTTGGTTCTGCAGGGAAAACAAACCTTCTTATTTTGGTTAATTAGCCAGTGGGATTAGCAGTCTGGCCATCAAAATACTGCATAATTAGCCTCTATATCTACTAGCAGTCGCAAAGCCTGCACAGCAAGAACAGCAATTAATAATGAAATCAACAAGCATTTTGTGACTTACTCTGTCTCTGCAGCCCTTCACCACCCTGCTTCCACAGGTGCTGTAAGGAATGCACTCAGTTGCCCTTTAAACTGATCCCATCACTTGCGCAGAAACCAGGAGAACACCCTGCAATTAAGTGTCTTTGTGTGCAATAAAATGAACACAGAAGTGCGTCAAACAGCGCAACACGTGTGTTCTTCCTGGAAAAAAACCTTCTCCTCTCTGAGCAGTTTCCCCTGCCATCATCACCATTCCGTGCACGCTCCATCACTGTGTTGGGGTGCCCGGAGTCATGTTGCCATTGGTGACATCTTGCCTTCCATGCCAGTGCTCTCAGCACTGCAATGTGGACCAGAGCTGCTTTCCAGGCGTTCCCTTTAAGGGCTTGCTTTGTGCCCAGCTCCAGAAAAAAGCACAGTCTCTTCACTTTTGGGTACAACCTGTCCCCACAGATTCACCTCCCTGGGGCTGAGGGGTCTTGAGAACAGGAGATCTGTCCTCTCCACTGAAGATCGAGGCCACCCCCTCTCTCACACATTGGTGTGTTCACACCACGTCCTTCTCAGGGCAGCTGGGATCCCACTCCTGCCAATTCCAGCCCTTTGATTAAATGGCAGCTTGGCTGTCTCATGGAAGCTTCCAACCCACCCTCCTCTGGACATCTGCTCTCTTCAGCCTATTGAGGGCAAAGCTTGAGCTTCCCCCAGCACAGTGTGGAGCATTCATGTCACACATGCCACCACATGGAGATGCATCTTACCATGTGACATTCTTCCTTCCATGCCCAGTGCCTGCTCACCACTGCACATGGAGCAGAGGCTGCTTCCAGGGTTCCCCTTTGTTAAAGCGGGGAAGGGTCTTGAATGAACTGAGAATGTGGTTATCTTTGAGGGATAGGGAACTGATTGAGTTTTTTTTTGGAACTGGCTTTGCCCAGTTCCAAAAGAAAGACACTCAGTCTCTCACTTTCAGGACACCTGTCTGCCCCCCAAATTCACCTCCTGGGCTGATGGGGTCTTGAGAACATGCGATCTTCCTCTCCACTGAGATTGAGGGCACTCGTCACACATTGTGTGATTCACACCACTCCATTTCTCGTGGGGCAGCTGGATCCCACTCCTGCAATTCCAGCCCCAATTAAATGCAGGCTGGCTGTGCTCATGGAAGCTTTTCACTCACCCTCCTCTGGACACATCTGCTCTCTTCAGCCCCATTGAGGCAAGCTGGAGCTGTCCCGGGCAAACACAGTGTGGACATTCCTGATGTCACAATGGCACCGGACATGGAGAATCATTTTACCATGGCTGTACATCTGCGCTTGTCCATGCCCGAGTGCTCTCGAGCACTGGCAACATGGATTGTTCTTCGTTCTCGACACTGAAGAACGGAGGCCAGCCCTCCTCGGAGACATCTGGGGTGTTCACACCACTGCCTCGTCTATGGGCTGGCCTGGATCTCCACTCCTGGTCAATTCCAGCCGCCAATGAAATGGCGGAGGCTGGCTGTCTCGGATGAAGTTCACCCACGCCTCCTCGCATCATCTGCCTGCTCTCTCCAGCCGCATCGAGGGCCAAGCTGACTTGCCCGCGGCAAACACAGTGGTGGAGCATTCCATGTCACACATAGGCACGCGAATGGAATGCAATTTAAGCCATGGGTGACATCTTCCTGTCAGTGCCCAGGCTCTCACCACTGCACAATGGATGCTTCTCTGCACGGAAGATCGAGCACCTTCCGAGGTGCACATAGTTGTGTGTTGCACGCACCAACTATGGGGCCTTCTCATGGGGCAGTTGCTGGATTGCCAGCTCCTTGCAATTCCAGCCCGATAAATGCAGCTGGCTGTCTACTGGAAGCTTCACCCACCCTCCTTCTGACATCTGCTCTCTTCAGCCCATGGAGGGCAAGCTGAGCTTGCCCCAACACAGTGTGGGAGCGTGCAACGGAATGGTGATGATGCAGGAGGAACTGCTCAGAGAGGAGAAGGTTTTTTCCAGGAGAACACGTGTTGCTTTTGAGACACTTCTGTGTTCAATTTTATTGCCACAAAGACACTTAATTGCAGGGTGTTCTCCTGGTTTTCCTGGCAGTGATGGGATCAGTTTAGGCAGACAGTGCATTCCTTACAGCCACCTGTGGAAGCAGGGTGGTGAAGGCTGCAGAGACAGGTATCACAAAATGCTTTTGATTTCATTATTAATTCGCTGTTTTCTGTGCAGCTTTGCACTGCTAGTATAATAGACTAATTATCAGTATTTTTCGATCCAACTGCTAATACTGTAATTAAGCCAAAATAAGAAGGTTTGTTTTCCTGCAGACAGAGTGTAATCCTGTTAACAAGATTTTGAGGGTCAGGAAATGAAGGGGCAACTGAACCTGCAGAGCTGCCTCTCTGTGATCAGCCACTTTCTCCTTTTTTATCTAAATGAACATGCAAATACAAACCACAGGCCCACTCTTTTTGCCAGTTACTCCTCATTTCCTCTTCCAAAACTCTGAGCTGTGGCTCTGTGGATTGCAGCAAACTACATCCATATTGTGCGCGCCACGCAAGTTCTCTACAAACGACGTACGTCGTGTTAGGGTGGGCACCAGTCTACACTAGTCGTTGTAGTGTCCTAGAGAAGTAATAGAATAAAATCACTTGTGCTGATGTGAGAGTGTCTGGTGCATATTAGGAAGCAGCTTGGGATTCATGAGTTATCTCTGACATGCAACTAAGGTCAATTCGTTCTCTTTCCCCAACACAGTGTGGAGCGTGCAAGGAATGGTGATGATGCAGAGGAACTGCTCAGAGAGGAGAAGGTTTTTCCAGGAGAACACGTGTTGCTTTTGAGACACTTCTGGGTTCAATTTGATTGCCACAAGACACTTAATTGCAGGGTGTTCTCCTGGGTTTTCCTGGCAGTGATGGGATCAGTTTTAGGCAGCAGTGCATCCTTACAGCACCTGTGGAAGCAGGGTGGTGAAGGCTGCAGAGACAGGTACATCACATAATGCTTTTGATTTCATTATTAATGCTGTTTTCTGTGCAGCTTTGCACTGCTAGTATAACTAGACTAATTATCAGTATTTTGATCCAACTGCTAATACTGTAATTAAGCCAAAAATAAGAAGGTTTTTTTCCTGCAGACAGAGTGTATCCTGTTAACAAGATTTTGAGGGTCAGGAAATGAAGGGGCACTGAACCTGCAGAGCTGCCTCTCTGTGATCAGCCACTTTCTCTTTTTTATCTAAATGAACATGCAAATACAAACCACAGGCCCACTCTTTTTGCCAGTTACTCCCTGCAATCCTCTCCAAAACTGGCCTATCATTTTCCAGAAAGCTCAAGAAGAGCTGGGTAAAATCTTCRCAGGTTTGTGTCCTTTAAAATTAAAAAATCCTGTGTCTGGGGGACAAAAATGCAGTGAAAAAGATTGGATCAAGATATCCTGCTCAWTAAAGTCAGGAAATGGTACAATCTGTAGGGTCTTAACTTTCAGTCCCAAAATAAAAACGCCTTTTCCTCTCCCTTTTATTTCTTCCYGAGCCATTTCAACGCTGCTTACTGCTGCAAAAGCAATCTTGATAAACTTTAAAAATGCTGCAGATCCTCTGACTTTATTGGAATTCCCCGTTACAAAAATATCTCAGCTGAGGACTGAGTGTGCTGGGCACTGAAAGTGCTCAGCTGTGTGCTGCAGCTCTCAAACAGACAGCACAGATTTGCTTTTGGGTCTTGGGTTTTTCAGAGCAGAAGGACTTTTTTTTTTTTTTTTTTTTTTAAAGGAAGAGGATTGGCAGCTTGTCGAGGGGGATGATCCTTCCCCTCTGCTGAGGGCATATGTGGAGTGCTTCCCAGTGCAAGAGAGGCATGGACATACTGGACATATAAATATAAATAAAGAAAATCTGTTTAAAGGAATTTAAAAAACAAACAAACAAACAACAAAAAAAATCCCACACACAAAAAACCCTAAAAAACCCCAAAAACCCAAAAACAACACTTTTTCTGTGAAGGTGATTGAGCACTGGAGAAGGTTACTCCTAGAAGCTTGTATCCAGTCTGGAGCAACCTTGAATGGTGAAAAGTGTCCTTGCCCATGGCAGGGTTTGGAACTGGATGATCTTTAAGGTCCTTCCCCCCAAACCAATCTACTCTTTAATGTTTCTGTGAAAACTGGGAGTTTTATCCAAACTCCTAACCAAAAGCATGAATCATCCATGGAGCCACGATGGGTGACAGCAAGGAAGGGATGTGCAGGAATTATTAGCCACACTGGTTTCCTGTGGTATCCAGAAATAAGAGGTAATCCCACAGACAGATGAGTAGCCTCTGGAAAGAAGGAGGGATCTCTGTGTGAGAGTTTTGATGTTAACTGGTTTCTTTTTGACACATTTCTGTCTCCCTGCCTCCTGAACCCTGCACAGCCACCTTCAAACACCTCCCAGCTGGAAATAGCTGAAAATAGTAGATGTTTTCCACCTATTAAAGCACTTTCTAAATAAACTGGGGTAAGACAAGGGAGGATGAAGAGGTACTTCATAAAATGACAGTGCTAACATCAGTGAAAATGAGGATAAATAGCCCAGGAATTGGTTTAGGGTGGGAATTAGAGTTAAAACTCACCCTTTGCTGTAGATCAGCCTCCCTTCAGGACCAGAAACAGAAGTGTTAATTTGCCTCCTCCTCACTTGATCTGATGGAGTGAATGTGACAGGGGAGAGAATGACCTTATACCACAGCTGATCCTGGACACGCTCACCAGGATTGTTTCTGAGAGGAAATGTAGAAATCAYCTCACTTCTGCRAGAGAAACCCCAGCTCTCCTSTTCATAAAAGCTGTGACTKGGSCTCCRAGTACTCCTGAAGCTGGGAATAGATTTTTTTTTCCTGGGTGAAGGTTGCTTCAAACTGCAGGAGAAATGCAGAACTGCTTTTACAGAGGCCACAAACCTAATTTTCTCCAGAGCATCTCCATGCTTGTTGTCCATGTGRCTCTGAAGGCTGACATGGCAGCTCAGAATTCATGTTCTCAGAAATAAAAATTCAGATTCTTTGCCCTTTACAAAAAAACTTTAACATCAGGAATTTTCCACTCTCGAGAGTGAGCAGATGGGAGGAACYTCCCTTAAATGCCATCTGCACCACGACCATAATTTCATAACTTTTGCTGTCATGAAAGATCCCTTTTAAAGTCAAAAGAAACCTGATCTGGGGGAGAAAAAGGGACATCTGAGCCTGCATTCCTTGTTTCCCTGTATTGGCACACAAAGAGGAGGTAAACACTGTGAATCCAGCTTTGGGAGACTGATGGGTGGCCTGAATAGGTACAGACATTTCTGATGATATGAAGGAGCATGATGGCCCCAAGACACCCAAGTTTCTTCCTCCACACCTCCAGTGACCACTCCATGACACCTGATCCACACTTATTTCAGGAAAGGGTAGTTTTCTCCTTGGAAACTCCTCTCTCTCTCTCCATGGACACTAGAAAGCCCTTGGAAAACCAGCTTGGATGAGATACCTGTTACATGGCTAAAACTGGACATTTTATCCAAGCCTGCACAGCTCACCCAAGACCAGGCAGAAGCAGAGAACTGATTGACTGGGGCACTCAGCTGGCCTCTGGGATAGCTCTGGAAATGGCAGATCCCAAATATCTTCTCTTGGAGATACAGACAGAAAAGCTAAGACCCTCCACCACAATGTTCATCATGCAGGACAGCGCAAGATGGTTCAGTCTGCCTTACTGGGAAATGCACACCAGGAATATCCCGACAGCTGAAGGCTGCTGGGCCCTAAAATTTCACAGCTACACATTAGAAAAAACATATTTATCTCCGAAAAATATGGCAGGAAGGGAAGMTCTGTGTGTGTGGTGAAACTGAAATTCTAAAAATCTAAAATTCAGTCTCCACCTAATATAAATAMAACAAGTTTTGGAGCAAGGCGGAAGGAAGGAGGTGTGCAGAGGGAAGGTGTCTGTGGAGCACTTTCTCAGCAGAGACTAGGCCTCCCTGCTTCTACTTAATTGATTAATTCCTCCTTAGCAGAGTCATCTGTTTGATGTGCTTTTCCATGAAAGCAGTTCAGGAAGTTCATGGGAGTTAATCCGTGAAGATGGCTGGAGCTGCAAAGCCGAGCATCTGATTAAAGGACGCCRAGATCGCTCACAGCTTAGCTGCTTTCAAAGTTGTTCCCAAAGTCTTTGCTAACCTTCATATTTCAAAGTTCATTTCTTGGCACTGGGGAATTTAAAGGGGAAGGTTCCTTTTTAGCAGTGGGATTATTACTGTGATCAAAAAGCCGGGGGAATAAATTCCGAGGGAGGCCACACGCAAAGTCGCGCGCGCCCGTAAAACGCAGCAGATAAAAGATCCAGAGRAAAACCCACACACAGAGGCTTCTGTTCCACAGCCTCTCTCTCTCAGGTTTAGCTGGGTGTGTGTTCTATTTCCACCTGTCAGAGGTGGGGCAGTTCTCTCTGTTCATGGGGCAGGTTTCTTTATCTCTCCCACAGCCAACCCTCCCTGCAGGAGATCTCTGCTGTCCATGGCCACTGAGTGTCCCTGCAGGGCTGATCCAATTCCAGCATCCCATGGGGAGATGCTGCGCCCAGGGGAGGAGCCAAGCATTCCTACCTGGATCCAATCTGAGCCTGGCACAGCACAGCAGCCTTTGCCCCCTGCATTGCCAGAGGAGCAGCTTTCTGCTGCCCTGCATTCCCAAAGGGATGCCATGTCCCTCATATCTTCCCCTCCAAGTTGTGTCTTCCTCCTTTACTTTTTCCCCTGCTTTTGCAACATCTGTGAGCATAGTTTCGGCCTCTTTTGGTCCTTTGCACTGCACCTGATATAATCCTGGTCCATTTTCCTGTAGTCACTAAATTTCCCAAATTACCCAAATTTTTTTTTTCCTCCTCCAATTGCAATTCCTTTGATGGTATCTCCATTCCAGAGTGTTTGTAAGTCCTTCTTTTCTGTTTTGGCCTTCAGCAGGGATCAGTTTTGGCAAGCCTTGCTGCATGTGCGTGCACTTGATGGCATATGGCCTGCCTTTTGATGGCTTTGACTTTGGGCAAGATTTTTTTTCGTTTTGTTGTTTTTTCTTTTTTTTTTAAGTGTCCATGCCATGTCCCTCATATCTTCCACTCCAAGTTGTGTCTKCCTCCTTGACTTTTTCCCCTGCTTTTGCAACATCTGTGAGATTAGTTTTGGCCTCTTTTGGTCCTTTGGACTGCAGCTTATTTCCTCACAGACCATTTTTTGAAGASACTAAATCTCCCARTTTTYTGGATTTTTGGGGGTATTTTTCAMTTGCATTYCATTTGATCCTATCTCCTTTCCAGAGTGTTTGTAAGCCTTTCTTTTYGGGATYGCAAGATTCCGTTTCCCTTMCCRAAAGGAAATTCCATTTTCTTTCGGGAAGGGAAACRGAATCTTGCKATTTCAATGGAGACCAATAGAGGAGTCTTTGGTGCATGTCCCTGCAACCAGGCCCATCTCCAGCAGCCCTGGAGCTGCAGAGGAAAACTCCCCCCTTGTGCAGGATCCCTGCTGCAGCAGAAGCACAGCTGGCACTGCAGGAGGGCAGAGCCCCCATGGGATGGGGCTGTGCCACCACCCTGACACACAGTCCTGTTCTGACTCTGTCTGTAGTTTGTTGGGTTTTTTGTTTGTTTGTACTATTGCATTCATATTTTTAATATTCCTAGTAAAGAACTGTTATTCCCATTCCCCTATCTTTACCTGAGAGCCTCTTAGTTTCAAAATCATAATAATTCAGAGAGAGGGGGTTTACATTTTCCATTTCAGGGGAGGCTCCAGCCTTCCTTAGCAGTTTTCTTTTCAAACCAAAACACTATCCAAGCCATCCTGCTCTGAATGCAGCATACATCCCACACATAAAGGCAGAGCCACCCCTCGTGCCAGGACTACCTGCCTGTGCCCAAGGACCTGGAGAAGCAAACAGCACAGGAGTGTTGTCTCTGCAGGGGTGTGCACTGCTGCTGCTCACAGCAGAGCCTGGAAAGGTGAGCAGGAGCTCCAAGGGGGCCATAACTCAGSTGTGCTGGTGCTGAGTGATGTAATGAGGTGACAGAAATCCTCTGCTGGTGCCCTGAGAGGCAGTAASGATGAGGGATGATGTGGGAGCCTTGCAGAGGGACGTCACACTGCCGAGCGATTCTGTGACTAAAGGGCAGCTGAAATTCAGGGGAARTAAGTGCAGGGTGGTGCACACGGGGAAAAGAAAGCAATCCTAACTTTACCTCCAGTGATGAGTTTGAATGGGCTATTACTTACTCAGGAATGAGTTGGTGTTTATAATGAGCAGTTCTATGAAYATGTCACCTCCGTGCTCAACGGCGGTGACAAAAAGCAAATTGAATGTTAAGAATTAATAGCAAAGGAATGGAGATCAAAATAGAAGCCATTATTACACCCCTGTGTAAATTCAGTGCGTGTCTGCCTCGGGAATGTTTTGAGCAGCTCTGCTGTTCCACCCACAGAAAGGATGCAGCAGAACTGGGAAAGATGTGTAGAAGGGCAATAGAGTGATCAAAGGTACAGAACAATGAAGTACTCCAGGAATATTTCATCTGAATAAGAGATGACAGCAGCAGAGTATGATAATAGTCTATCAGATTATGAGTGGCATGAAGAGGATGAAAGAGAGCAACTATTGTTTTTGTTCCTTTGAAAAGACAAAAAAAAAAAAGGGTGCTTGAGATGATAGCAGGTCAGAACAAAGGACTTGCTTCACACAAGGTGAAGGTAATCAAGAGATAATCCCCCCTTGCCTRGGGATACTGCAAATGCTGGAAGTTTACTGAATGGAAAATGTTCAACAACTTAATGGGGAAATATTCATGGGATTCCTAATAAATACAAATATACTTCAGGAATAATTATGATTTTGTTCTCTAGAGGGTATAAAAATATCTGCATTATCCAGTGTTTCACCTTACACTGGGTTGGGTAGACCCAGAGTGTGGGTGATGTTATCAGTGCTTGATTTCCTGTCTCCTCCAGAGGATTTATTCCCCCAGAAGATTTATGGGGGAATCACCATGCCAGGAAGAGTTCAAAAAATGTGTAGATGTGGTGCTTAGGGACCTGGTTTAGTGATGGACTTGGTAATAATGGATTAGACTCAATTATCTTAGAGGTGTTYTACAACCCMAACTATTCTGTGARTAAAYGGTGAAGAACTTGGGACTTTGTCCWGGCTTTTCAGGAGGGCAGCTCTCTGCAATCTTTTCTGGATCAGCTTCAAGGCTCCTGAAGAAGTTTTCCCACACTAATTTTTCACATTTCCTGAATYATGTTGTGCAGGATTTGAAGACCTCAAAATTTTCTCAGGTTCTTGCAGGTTTGAGGACAATCAAACCTCACTGCTCTGTGGTTGTGTGATGAAGCTGATATTGCCTCTCTGAACTAGGGGCAGATCAGGAGAGGAAAAGGATTTAACTCTATTAAAGAATATTTTCTGTGCCAGAATTCAATTCTACAGGACCATGTAAGGCCCCAGAAGCAGAGTCACAGTGCAAAGGGAATGAGATCTGCTGTCATTCTGGAATGAGATCTGCTGTCCTTCCTGTATGGCCTTGTCCATGGCACAGCATCTCCTTCATCATTCACACCTCTCTCCTCTCCTCTCCTCTCCTCTCCTCTCCTCTCCTTTTCCCTTTCCCTTTCTCTTTTTCTTTTCTTCTCCTGTCCTCTCCTCTCCTCTCCTCTCTCTCTCTCCTCTCCTCTCCTCTCCTCTCCTCTCCTCTCCTCTCCTCTCCTCTCCTCTCCTCTCCTCTCCTCTCCTTCTCTCCTCTCCTCTCTCTCTTCCTCTCCTTCCTCTCTCTCTCTCTCCTCTCCTCTCTTTCTGGTGGGAAAAAACCCCACTTATTATCGGGAGCATTAGGGAGCTAATCTAAGGGAATTTAGGAGGCAGATGATTCAGAAATATTTTGCTGTCCTCCAGCAGCAGAAACAATCATTTGGACCCTTGTCTGCTATGGACAGATATTTTCACTGGTGAGACACAAGAGAGCTTGAAGAAGGCAAAGCCCTTCTGAAAGAGTGGAAATGCCAGAGTTCAGGTTATGAAGTTCAACCAGGTCATGGCATGACTGTGGACAGGTGTTTTACAGCCCTACAAGTGCCCTGGCTTGTCCTCTCTCTCTCCATCCCTCATGAAGGCTTAGCTGAGGAACAGATTAATTTTTATGATGGATTCACCTCGTCCATTTGCAAGCCAAGGTGCACTGGTATCTCCAGCCCTGGAGAAGTGATGAGGGGCCACACACACACACTTGAGAGCCTGCAGCACCCAGGCTGGTGCCAGAATCATCTTGGGAACCCGTGGGCTGGGTGTGGAGGCAGAACAGATGGTTGTSAGTGCTGTGTTTAGAAACATGGGACAAGGAGGTGCAGCAGGAGTCAACAATTTGAGGTCATGCACCTAGTGGAGATTCAACCTCTGTGTCCTGCATGACATCCCCTAAAAGTGTCTTTCCTTCTGACAGCCCCTGGTTGGAGAGCAGCACGAGCAGCACCCAAGCTGGGCTGGACATGGGAATTTGGAAGTGATAGCCCATGGTGAACACAGTGGACAGGTGGAGCAGTCACACAGAGTTATCATCTGTGGGGAAAATAACTCTGCCCAAAGGGATTGGGATGAGTCAGGCTAAGGATGCTGTAATTGAATAAAAATACTTGTGCTTTCCTGCAGTTCAGCTAATCCACATTAGCAGTTCACTCAGATTTCCTTCCCTCTGACAACAAGAGCACGGAATTGAGGGATTTTAGGGGAAAAAAAACGCACCAGGTACATTTTTAACAAAAGATGATTTAAGTGAAATGTGCTGGCCACCTTTCTCCTCTCGTCCACTCAGACTGACCTTCCCCCAGTTTGGCTTTAGAGAAGAATTTATCTGGGGAGTGAATATGCAGCAGGCTGCTCTTCCCTGGCCAGATCCCTGCCTCCAAGCACACAGCAGGCTGAGGTCAGCACAGGGAGCTGAATTTTCATCAGGAACAGGTCCTTCTATTGTGGTTTGCAGTTCTGCACWCAGAGATCAGGAAGGAGATCAGGTTGCCTGCTCTTACCTTTATCAGGACTTTCTTTCAGCAGGTGACATCATCTTATTGATAAAGGTCAGCTCCTTTCTGAGTCATTGAATATTAGAGATGGCTGGAGGCAGGGGCAGGCAGTGATTTGATGTGACAGGGCAGGAGGGAGCACACCAGCAGTGCAGCAGGACACAGGGTGCAGGAAAGGGCCATGCCATGATCCATTGTGACAAGGGGAGAGCTGTGGATGGATGGTCCAGCAGCCTGAAGTGACCCAGCAAGGGCAGGAGAGACAGAGGCAAAACCCCGCATGGTGTGTGTGCAAACGGGAAAAATCTAAAGAGGCAAAACCGCCATGGTGTGTGTGCAAATGGACAAATCCAGAGAGGCAAAAACTCCCATGGTGTGAGTGCATAATGGGAACAAATCTAAAGAGACAATAACCCCCATGGTGTGTGTGCAAATGGAACAAATCAGAGAGGCAAAAACCCCACTGGTGTGTGTGCAAATGGGACAGAATCTAAAGAGTACAAAACCCATGGTGTGGTGTGCAATAGGACAACTTGAAAGAGGCAAAAACCCCCATTGGTGTTGTGGTGCAAATGGGACAAAATCTAAAGAGGTCAAAAAACCCCGCATGAGTGTGTGTGCAAATTGGGACAAATCTAAAGAAGGCAAAACCCCCATGGTGTGTGGTGGTTGCAAATGGACAAATCCAGACGAAGCCAAAAACCCCCATGTGTGTGTGCAATGGGACAAATCTAAGGAGGCAAAACACCCAATGGTTGTGTGTGCAAATGGGAAAATCTAAAGGAACAAAAATCCTCATGGTGTGTGTGTGCAAATGGGACAAATCTATAAGAGGCAAAACCCCTATGGTGTGTGTGCAAATGGGACAAATCTAAAGAGTTGGGCAAAAACCTCCCATGGTCTGTTGAAATGGGACAAATCTAAGAGACAAAACACCATGGTGTGGGTGGGTGTGCCAAAAATGGGACAAATCTAAACGAGGCAAACTATCCCCCATGGTTGTGTGTGCAAATGGAACAAAATTTAAAGAGCAAAAACCCCATGGTGTGTGTGCAAATGGGACAAATTTAGGAGGCGAAAACCCGCAATGGTGTGTGTGTGCAAAATGGGACTCTAAATCTTAAAGAGGCAAAACACCCCATGGTGGTGTGTGCAAATGGGACAACATCCAAAGAGGGCATATATCCTACCGCATGGTGTGTGTGTGAACCATGGGACAAATCTAAGAGGCAAAAACCCCCATGGTGTGTGTGAAATGGGTACAATGCAGAGAGAGCAAAAACCCCATGGTGGTGTGTGCAAATTGGACAAATGCAGAGAGGCAAAAAACCCATGGTGTGTGTGCAAATGGGACAAATCTAAAGAGGCAAATAACCCCGATGGTGTGTGTGCAAATGGGACTAATGCCAGAGAGGAAAAACCCCCATGGGGTGTATGCAATATTAGGACAAATTAAAGAGACAAAAACCCCCCATGGTGTGTGTGCAAATGGGACCAATCCAGAGAGGCAAAAACCCCATGGTGTGTGTGCAAAATGGGACAAATCTAAAGATGCAATATATCCACCCATGGTGTGTGTGTGCAAATGGGACAAATCTCAAAGAAGACAAAACCCCCATGGATGTGTGGTGCAAATGGGCCAAATGCAGAGAGGCATAAAACCCCATGGTGTGTGGGTGCAATGGACAAATCCAGAGTGACCTTTCCTTAGCTGAGGAATGGGATCAGATTATCTGTGAGATACTTCTGACATTCATGAACCAGGTCCTTTTCCTTAAAGCTCACTCCCATTCCAACTCCTGCATGGCCAGGGGTACACCTTCCAGCATCGCCATGGGTGATCCGAGCCCTGTCCCAGCCTGGCTTGGACACTACCAGGGGTCCAGGGGCAGCCACAGTTCTCTGGACACCTGTTGCCAGGGCCTGCCGCACCCTCACAGGGAGAGCATTTCTTTCCTTGACATCTCATCTAAACCTGCTTTGTTTCAGTATAAATCCATGAAATTTCCATTTTAAGATCCAGAGCACAGCTAGGTCCAGGCTGGATCCAGGATGTGGATCCAGCAGAGCAAGGGAGAAGGCAGCAGCAAGCAGGACTCTGCTCTGTGGAAAAAGAGAGGCAGGAGCCTGTGATATCCCATCACTTGCATGTGCTTGCTTGAACTATACTGAAACATGCATTTCAAGACATCAGGTTTGCTCCAGGAGATTTCTCTTCCTCACCAAAGAGGCTGTTTCTCAAATGCATTCAGCATCCATATAGCACTTTGAGAAAGAGGGCTTTCTGCTCCTGCAGCTACAGGAAGGCAGGGACGATCGGTAGGCTGTTTCGCTTCCAGCCCTCTCCTTTTCCCTCCTGGAATTTCACTCCAGCTGTGGTCTTACCTGTTTGATTCTCTTCTGAGTTGTTCCTGCTTTCCTTCCACAAATTAATTTTGTTACTTGTTCTTTGTCCTGGCAGGGAGTGGATACATTCTTAGTGGTGTGAGCCTGCTAGCACTCACTTTCCTTTAATACTTTTCTCTTTTTTCCCCTGGCACTGAGGATACTTTTGTGTACTCTCTGCTTGCTCAAACATATACTCAGAGGTCTTTCTTCTGAAGTGTCAATGCTCCATATACATCAGCTGCCTGGCAGACACGGGCTTGTGGCTCGACAATCCAGCTCAGTTACTTGTTGATTTAAAATGATTGCAAAACCCTATGCCCTGGCTGCTCAGCCTGGGAATTGGGAATGTTTCATCATTTTCTTGACACAGCCATTCATCTTTGTTTTACTGGCCTTGGATGAGCCTGGCCAGACAAGATTTCAACACGGGAGTGGGCTGAGAAGAATGCTGGATTCTGTGAGCTTAAACATCATAATGTTTGATTTTAGGAAAAAAAAAAATTATAATAATATTAGAGGGGTCCAAGGGTTTATTGTAACCCCCCTTCAAGAGCTGAAAATATTGGCAAAGGAGGGGGTGAAAAATAAAGCTTCAGCTCTTTGGACTGCCCAGTGACCATATCCTTAGGTAAATAGGCTGATGGAGGTAAATGGTGAAGCAAGAAAAGAAGGATTTCCCTGCCCAGCCTCACTCAGTTTGGGGCACCAAGAAACTCATGAAATCAGATGTGGGATTGTTCCTGGAAAAACAAAAACAATGTTTGTGCTTTCTTCCCAAGAGCCAGCAGCAAGCACATCAAGTCTCAAGGACTCTCCTGCCTCCTGATCTTGCTGCTGCTCCATCCTGTTCCTTTGGTAACAGCTTGCAGCCAGTATCCCTGTGGGTCAGAGAAGGAGCTGCAAAATTTAATTTTTGGCAGAGTGACTGGAGCCTTAAATGTGCTCGAGGGTTTGGAATCATTGCTCCAGACTGACCTGCACCACCTTTCTGCTAGCTAATTTGGCTTGATTTCAGAGATTTATATACTTAGGAAATTCGCTATGGACTTTACATTTTTAGTATAATATGAACAATGTATTTTTTAAAGTTAAAATTAATAAAAATATTGTAAATGTCATAAATAATTACATATATTTATGTCCATAACCCCTTGTTTTTCCCCACTTTACGTGATTGGTTAAAGCTGGAGTGAGAGCGGTGGATAACATTAACTAGGTATATATTTACGTTAATAATAATTAAAATGTTTATTTTTAAAAAAATTTATTATAAAATAGTTGTCTGAATATCCCATAATTTACACATATCTTTACACCACAATAACTCACTTGTTTTTCCACATACCTGCTCTTGTTGGGATCCAGTGCTTTGTGTTGAACCACAGCCTGATGTCCAGAGTTTGTTCTGCAAGGTTGACAGAACATATCCACACACATTCCTCAGGTCCTTTCCCCCACCATGTTAAACCCCAACTCCTCTCCTAATTCAGCCCAGTCTTTACTCT
>NDFG01000009.1:1924409-1938728 GCA_002167245.1 Sporophila hypoxantha
TGCATCCCCAGGGTGCACCGCGGGCCAGCCAGCACGGCTCTGCTCAAAATTCCCATTTTGCCGTGGAACACTTGGGTGGGGACACGGGCCTGGCTGTGACACGCCAGGGGACCCGTGTGGGGACAGCCGGGGTGACAGTGGGGTGGAGAAGGTGAGCGTGTCCTTGTGAGGAACATCCATGCAGGCAGGGCCTGGGGAGGGGCAGGAGGGGTGCTCTGGTTTCTCTTCAGCTCGAATAATCTTTTTTGCCTTTTACTAAAGATTTCCGTGGAGAGAAACAGTCAGGAGTGACTGCGGAATTTTTGGTGGCTCTGCTTTGGCAGAGCTCCCTTTTATTGGTTAAAAATTAGAATGATTCCAGTACACCTTTTACTTAGAAGTGCTGTGAGAGTGGGGGTTAGGATTTGCTGGGAAGTAACCAGCCTGTTCAAGCTGAGGAATGATTTAATTTGGTTAGGGATTCTCCACTGTTGGCAAGGATGAAAGTTTGACAAGAAGGTCTCACAGATATGTGTGCTTAGCAGAAAGATTTTTGAATGTAGAATCTGAAGAAAGAATAAAAATAAAGCAGTTTTAATATGAAGAAAAGAATTGCTGAGCCAGTCTCACTGGCTAACCAAGGAGGCAAAGGGTGTGTTAGTTAGAAAGGGGTTTGTATGGCTTAGAGCAAAGGATAAACCCACCCCAAACAAGAAGATGTTTTACCAAGCACAAAGTAGCACAGGCAAACAAGGCAGCAAATGTGCAAGTAGAAAAAAGGTCTCAGAATTTTCTGAGACTGCAAGAAAACTGAAAAACAGCTTCTAGCTTAAACTGTAATGTACTAACTTTGAGTGACTGGAGAACAGTAACATGAATGATGGTAATTACAGGATTATGATAGGCTATAGATAAAAGTTAAGGTATAGATTGATTCTACTGTATGAAGATGCTCAGCAAAAAAAGTCTATAATGCACTGTAACCAAAACCAAAGGGTCTGCAGGCCTGCCTGCAGCTGGAGCTGACAGCTTGTGGCACAGCTCTGTCACCCACAGCCCTGCACTGCTGTGAACATCAATGTAATATAAATCAATAAAAATCAAAAAACTGCATTTTGGAGAGCCCCTGGAGTCCCACATCCCTCATTCAGGCCCTTACACTCCCCCTGGGGCCTATGGCAGGGGTTCCAGAGGAGAGCTCCAGAGATGCTCCAAGGGCTTGCAGCCCCTCTGCTCTGGAGCTGGGGGTGCTCACTGAGAGGAGGAGGCTGCAGGCAGAGCTCAGAGCCCCTGCCAGGGCCTGAAGGGGCTGATGGAAAAGGAGGTGTGAGACTTTACCCAGCAGATACTGATAGCATGAGGGGAAATGGTTTTAGACTAAAACTGGGAGATTTTAGGTGAGATATTGGGTAGAAATTCTTAATTGGGAGGGTGGGCAGGCCCTGGCACAGGGTGCCCAGAGCAGCTGGGGCTGCCCCTGGATCCCTGGCAGTGCCCCAGGCCAGGCTGGACAGGGCTGGAGCACCCCAGGACAGTGGGAGGTGTCCCTGCCATGGCAGGGGGGCACTGGGTGGGATTTCAGGTCCCTTCCCACCCAGGCCCTGCTGGGATTCTGTGCTGGCTGGAACAGGAGCTGAGCTGAGCCAGCCCAGGCCCTGCCCAACTGACCAAAGGCGTTTGCCTCATGTTCCCCCGGAGCTCATTTCCTGGGCCTCATTAGCATTCAGCTAATTTGCATCCCCAGGGTGCACCGCGGGCCAGCAGCACGGCTCTGCTCAAAATTCCCATTTTTGCCGTGGCAACACTTGGGTGGGGACACGGGCCTGGGCTGTGACACGGCCAGGGGACCCGTGTGGGGACAGCCCGGGGTGACAGTGGGGGTGGAGAAGGTGAGCGTGTCCTTGTGAGGAACATCCATGCAGGGCAGGGSCTGGGGAGGGGCAGGAGGGCGTGCTCTGGTTTCTCTTCAGCTCGAATRAATCTTTYGCCTTTTACTAAAGATTTCCGTGGAGAGAAACRGTCAGGAGTGACTGGGAATTTTTGGTGGCTCTGCTTTGGCAGAGCTCCTCTTTTATTGGTTAAAAATTAGAATGATTCCAGTACACCTTTTACTTAGAAGTGCTGTGAGAGTGGGGGTTAGGATCTGCTGGGAAGTAACCCAGCCTGTTCAAGCTGAGGGAATGATTTAATTTGGTTTAGGATCCTCCACTGTTGGCAAGGATGAAAGTTTGACAAGAAGGTCTCACAGATATGTGTGCTTAGCAGAAAGATTTTTGAATGTAGAATCTGAAGACAGAATAAAAATTAAAGCAGGTTTTAATATAGAAGAAAAGAATTGCTGAGCCAGTCTCACTGGCTAACCAAGGAGGCAAAGGGTGTGTTAGTTAGAAGGGGTTTTTGTGGCTTAGAGCAAAGGATAAACCCACCCCAAACAAGAAGATGTTTTTACCAAGCACAAAGATAGCACAGGCAAACAAGGCAGCAAATGGTGCAAGTAGAAAAAAGGTCTCAGAATTTTCTGAGACTGCAAGAAAACTGAAAAACAACTTCTAGCTTAAACTGTAATGTACTAACTTTGAGTGACTGGAGAACAGTAACATGAATGTGGTAATTACAGGAGTTATGATAGGCTATAGATAAAAGTTCAGGTATAGATTGGTTCTACTGCATGAAGATGCTCAGCAAAGAAAAGTCTATAATGCCCTGTAACCAAAACCAAAGGGTCTGCAGGCCTGCCTGCAGCTGGAGCTGACAGCTGTGGGCACAGCTCTGTCACCCACAGCCCTGCACTGCTGTGACATCAATGTAATATAARATCAATAAAATACAATAAACTGCATTTTGGAGAGCCCCTGGAGTCCCACATCCCTCATTCAGGCTCTTACACTCCCCCTGGGCCTATGGCAGGGGTTCCAGAGGAGGCTCCAGAGATGCTCCMAGGGCTGSAGCCCCTCTGCTCTGGAGCTGGGGGTGCTCACTGGAGAGGAGGAGGCTGCAGGCAGAGCTCAGAGCCCCTGCCAGGGCCTGAAGGGGCTGATGGAAAAGGAGGTGTGAGACTTTACCCCAGCAGATACTGATGGTATGAGGCAGAAAATTTCGGTTTTAGAACTTAAAAACTGGGAGATCTTGGCGATGGATATTTGGGTTAGGAAGATTCATTAATTGTGAGGGCTGGTGGATGATGCCCTGGCACAGGCCGTGCAAGATGCAGCTTGAGGCCTTGGCCCCTGGATCCACCTGGCGGTGGAATGTCCCAGACCAGGGCAGGACAGGGCGCTGGGAGTGCCTGGGACAGTGGGAGTGTTCTCTCCCATGGCATGGGTGAACTGGATGATCTTTTAAGGTCCCTTCCAACCCAAACCATTACATTGGTCGTGTTTCTTACTCTGAAGCAGCCCTGGTGCCAAGGGAAGCAAAGCTCCTCCTAAAGGGAGGTACATCCAAAATTATGGGTAAGATTTGCCACATTAAGRTTGTGTATTTACCAAAGTGGCACCTTTATCTTGAATTCAATATGCCCACTCTTTGGGACTGTTTTCCCCATAATTAATTTTTAAGGTTTAGAAAAGGAAGACTTTAGACCATTCACACCCCTCTGCTTCAAGAAATGAGTTTCCTGCCTTTATTTTTTGCATGCCTTCATTTCCTGCCTYCATTTCCCCTCCTTTTGAAAGGAGCAAAATTTTCTGTTTGCACAAGTGAAACCCAGGGTAAATAAATTTTCCCTCCCAGAAAACCCCTCCATGTCTGGGTGAAGTGTGGCATCTGTCTGAGAGCACAGAGAAACGTTTTTATGTGTTCACAACAGCCCAGAGTCAGGCCCTGCTGCATTAATTGGGACACTGAGCATAGCACTGCATTTATTTGGAATAATAAAGGGAAATGTCCCAGGTGGGAAGTGTCCAGGGCAYGCTACAGACCCTGAATGAGATGCCTGGCTTGCAAGGTCTTGGCTTGAAGTGTTTGGCTGCCAGCAAATCACTGCTGGCACCTTGGCAGTGCTGTGAACACCACAGACATCCCATCTTTTCCTCTGGCTCCTGCCCTGGAAGCCCCTCTTGTCATCAWCTCTTGGTCATTCTCCACAGACACAATTTGGATGCATTTGTGGCTGAGGTTGTGGTCACCTTGCTGTTCTGGAGGCTGTAAAATCACCTTGGAGACCTGCATGGACATCCCTGGTGAGTGGAGGAAAAGATGCTTGGGTTTACAGGCTGTTAAAAATGAAAATAAACTGTGTTGCATTGGATCTGTGGGAGGTGGATGATTGTTCTCTGCAAAGGCAGAGTTTGGWGGGAGAGAACATTCCCACATCTGCTGTGGGACCTGCAAACTGTCCCTCTATGGCACAGAGTCAGAGCCACTCATCCCTCAATGAGTGGGATGAGGTGGAACAAAAATCCAGGGGAATTTGCATCACCAGGCTCACATTTTCCCTACAGCTTTTTATGGTTTAGGCTYCCAAGCCCAGCCTGGCTACCCAAAGCAGACTCCTGCTTTTAAACAGCACTAAAATTAAGGCACAGAGATTCCCCCACAGGATGCCTGGGCTGCTCAGTGTCAGTGCCCAGCCAGAATTAACATGCAGCCTGCAACCAATAGGCTGCCAGGGACAAGCAGCAGCTTTGAAGGTCACCTCTCCTTCAAGTAAATAAATAAATAGTAAATAAGAAATCAGGCAGCAACGAATAAACCAGAGACATTCCACTGGCTTGGACTTAATTTTTTTTTTTTATTTATTTTTTTTTATTTCTTCTTTGCTCTTTCCACTTTCACATCCTCCAAGGTCAGTGCTAATAGGAGACCCCTCTTATGGCTCAAGCACACTGCAGCACCCTGGCCTGTGTCAGAGGCCCTGAGACCAGCCCAGAGCCCAGCTGGGAGCACAAATCCTGTCATCCCCACAGCTGATGGTTGCAATGAGACCTTCTGTCAGTTCCATGAGAGGTGGGAGGATGCTCTGCAAATACTGGGTTTGCCTCTTAGACCWCTGTAGTAGATGAGTGACCCCCAWCCAGGGAATAATGTGCTCTGACTCCATGATTCAGGAATGCTGAACAAATGCTTTATTGAGCTATACCATATTACACTAATACCATACAAAATTACATACTAAAGAGATACTATACCAAAGAACACTTGTGGGATTCACATTCTCTGAACCTGAGAGAAGCAGAGAAAAGAATGATCAAAACAATTCTTATCAAAACAATTSTCACCTCATTTGCTGCTCCTGTGTTGTTCACAAGTGGAATGCACATTGTGGAAGATTGTTTACCTGAAGGGAATTGATAATTGGACTCTGGTGTGAGTGTTTTGATTCACTGACCAATTGAATCCAGGTGTGTGTGTGTTGGGACAGTCACGAGATTCTGTGCAGGGTTGAGTGCTTGGCAGATTCAATTTAGATGTGATGTAACATGGTGTAACATAATACAGAATAATATAGTATAATAAAGAATAATATAGTATAATAAAGTCATTTATTAGCCTTCTGATAAGATGGAGTCCTCCTCATCATTCCTGCCAGACGTTGGGGAAAAATATCACCTATAAATACTAMAGAGATACTATAAATAAATAAATAAATACTAAATAATACTAAAGAGATGCTATACTAAAAAAATACTAAAGAAAAACCCATGACTGTCTCCAGCCATCACAAMACAGCCTTTACCCAACTGGCCAATCAATCCAAACAACCCTCACCTTCAGCAAGCCATCTCCATAACACATTCCACATGTGCCAAACAACAGGAGCAGCAGGTAGAGAGAAGAATTGTTTTCTCCTCTTCTCTGAGCCTCTCACTGCCTTCCTCAGGAGAAATCCTGGGAGAGAGCATTACAATTACCACAGGCCACAGTCTTTGCCTTTTACGCCGCAGTCCTCCTTGCTGAAGGGACGTGGTGGTGCCAGGTGTTTGTTTTCCTGCTCCTCCCTGCCGTGCCTAATGAGATCCTGGCTCTGCAAGCTCAGAGTTGACTTTTCCCAGCAGTTCCTGCAGCTTGGCCGCGTGGCCAGGGACRAGACAGTCTGAAATCACACAGGGAGCTGTGCCAGAGCTATTTCTGATTGTGTTGGTGCCATGCTGGACCCATCTGCTGCCTCTGAAGGGCTGCTCACAGAAGGAAGTGCAGGAGATGGAGACTTGCTTCAGCTCTTTCTTCTCGAGCAGAAAGGCTCACAGCCAAGGGAGGGCTGTGCCTCACCTCTCAGAGAGCCTATGCTCTTGTGTACCCATCCATGATTAATTATTAATCAATAATTTTCCCCTTCCTTCCTCACTCTTTTTTTTCTTTTTATTTCAGAGCCACAGCCAGTGGCTCTCTGCAGGCAGGGATCTGGGTGAGCTGACAGGACAGTTTCCCAGGGATCCTCTCCATGTGTAGATGCTGCACCARTTGAGCCCAGTGCTGTCCCAGCAGGTACAACGCTCACTCAGGCAAATTTTTGTCACACTCCAGGTCATAAAACTCATTTCCTGACATCAGACTTGGAAAACAACACTTTGAGGGCCATGACATTGCTAGCTGCCAACCAGCACAGCCTTACCAGGACTCAATATTTTGCYCATGTCCCTGGCTAGTCCCACATGCAGCCCAGCAGAAGCCAGAGGGGGATGACTGGGAAGTTATATWTCCTCTTAAATAAATGCACCCTCAGAACATGGCCATATTCAGTGATCTTGTCCATTTTGGTCTGCCTGTCACTGACACGTTTGAAAGGAGACCAAACAATCCAGCTGAAGTTGAAGAGGCTCAGGACACTCAATCAGCACCTCACATTGCTGCTTTGCACCTCTCTCCTTTGTGCTGGGTAGATTTATGTATCTATAAAAATGTGGGATCCCATATTCTTTAGGATCCCTGACCAGCAATGTGAAGAAGAGCTCTCATTCCCCAGCAGTGCGAAGAGGAGCTCTCCATATTCTATGGAAAAATTCCATGTTTCCCTGCAGGCTTGTAACCATGGAGTTCACCCTGCAGTGCAAAGAAAAGCAGGATGCTTGTTTAGGGAAAACCCTAACCCAGAACCCCATAAAGTAAGAAACTATAACTTCTAGAAGCAATAAGTACTCTGAAAAGAGCATCCCTGAGGGAATGAGGGACAGTGGTGGGGACAGGCAACAGAACTTGTAGACACTCTAGGAATAAACAAATCTGGGTTTTGTTATTAAAGAAATACAACCTGGTGATGTTTTCTTCTTTCTGTTGTAGCAGGAAGGTGTCTCAATTTCTTCACATCACAATGAACRGGGTGCCCAGAGAAGCTGTGGCTGCCCCTGGATCCCTGGCAGTGTCCAAAGCCAGGTTGGATGGGGCTTGGAGCACCCTGGGATAGTGGAGGGTGTCCCTGCCCATGGCAGGGCATTGGAATTGGATGATCTTTAAGGTCCCTTCCCACCCAAACCATTCCATGATTTTATGAAAACAAACTTCCCATGAGTTAATACCTGTGATGGCCAACGCTGGGAGCAGCCAGGCTGACACATCTGCTGACTCCTCACCCCATGGACACATCCATCACCTCAGGCTGGTCCACCCCCTCCAAGCAGCTCCTTCCCAGCCCTGCTCTGAGATGTTCCCACCAGGAGCACTGTCACTTCCAGCTGTCCCAGCAGCCCAGGAAGGACGAGGAGGACCCCAACATAAATCAGAGCATACCAAAGCTCTCCGTTCCCTACCTGCAGCTCTGATGGGGTGGCTCCAGCCCTGACCCTCCCTACATGGGTGGCAGTGCCTGTGTCCCCAAAACTGGCAGGAATTGTCTCCTAGAAAGTGGGAAGTGGCTGGCAGGAGACCAGGTGATCTTGTCCTGATTTCCTCACTATTGACTCTTCCCCAATTAACATGATAATTGTTACCCTGTGGGCCAGACATGATTAATCAGTAATTTTCCTCTTCCTTCCTTAGTTTTTTTTTTTCCTTTTTATTTAAGAGCAGCTGGGAAATGTCATTCTCTCCTCCAGTAGAGTTTGAAAGCTCCTCCATCTGGACAATCAAATTCCTGATGTAAACACAGGGAAAGGAGGAGGGACCAGAAGAATGGAGATCCCCAGGGAGCCCCTCCACACCCCTGCTGTCCCTGCCAGAGGTGACTTTCTCCCCCTTCCCTCATTGTCCTGGCCTTTAGGAGCAGAGCCAGCCACTCCACTGAAGGGGAACTGAATAAGTGACTGYAAATTAAAATTAACATCCAGCAGCAAGGAGTACAAAGCCATGATTAATGGCCTTTTAATGCTCCACTGTTCCACACTCRGAGCACTTTGTTTTAATGGTGCGTGTGGGGCATGGAGGATGAAAAGGGTGTGGATGTGAGAACAGAGCACATCTCAGGAATTCTCACCTTTAAGGAGAGATAATCCAGCTCTCTTTAGCTTAGAATTACACCGAGAAACCTCATCTCATCAAGTGCATCACAACTAAAAATGGAAGGGAGCAAAGTCATTAAAAGAAATGTCCTCTAACCAGCACTTACCCAGATAATTGTTTTTCTGCTTTGGGTTTAATTATAACGTGGACCAATTGATTAATTGAGTAAGTTTCTATAACCTCCTCCACCCYTGCCCTAAGGAAGGCTCCAGTCAGACTTGCTGAATGATAATTATTTGTCTTTCAGCCTGTTTTAAGAGTTACAGCTTCTTCAGGGCYGTGTCCACGGGTAACACTTCCAGCTGTTCATCATTCCATGTGTTGATATGTGCCAATAATTATCCACATCACTTGGCTGCAGGAAAACTTGGAAAAGCCTTGCAGGCAGCAGTCACTCTTAAACAATCCTCTTCTTTTTTTTCTTTTTTTTTTTCTTTTTTTTTTCTTTTTTTTTAATTAAAACTTGCCTCCTAAAAGCATTTTCAAATAACTTCTGTCCAAGAACATGATCACACCACACTCAAGTTTATCCAGTGTGACTGCAGCCAGCACCTAATGACATGTTGTGATTTGCAGCAGGGATGATCAAGGTCAAACTGGATGAAACTGTGATCAAGTGAGGTAGTTATTAGTGAGATAGTTATTAGTAAGTGAGATACTTATTAATGATCCCCTCAGCTCTTGGAAKAGCTACTCCACCTGCTGTTCTGTGATGCAGAGTAGACCTTTCCTCATGATCCCATCTGGATGATTTTTTGGGAAAAAAGCATCAGGTTCTTCAGGCATTATCTTGACTGTAATAACTCAGATTATTGATTCTCTTGGAGCAGCTTTTCCCCTGCTGGAGGAAAGGGTTGGATGAGGAGTTCCTGTGGTGATGTCCRCACATGGATTCTTGCAGCTGCTGAGATGAGCTCCATCCTTCCACTCAGGCTGATCAAATGGCCTTTGGCTTTGGGAATCTGCTTAAAAACCCTCCTGCTCAATAATGCACTGCAAAAGGTCTCTGGTGATCCAGATCCCTGCATTTCCCTAGGGATAAACTCCTGCTAAAGGAATAATCTGCATCAAASACAGACTGTTAGAAAGAGAGCAGCAATAGAGCAGCATCAAACTTGGCAAGAGGCTCCTCCAGGAAACCAAAGCATTTTGAATTTTACAGCTCCCCACCACACTGACCCTGCTGAGGTTTATTTTTTTATATTTTGCAGGAACAAGTACAGGGAGATTTATACCCGGGAATATTGCTTGACACAAATTGAATGGTGGGTATAATTATGTATAAAAGCTCTCTTGTTGTAGGAAAAAAAATTAAAAATCTGGTTTGTGGGTTAAAAAAAGGAAAACAAAACCAGTCTATTCCACAATCAGACACAGGAGATGTTTGTTAGTGCTGCTATTGATCAGTAACTATGGCAAAGCCCTGAGAAGCTCTAATATGAGTTTAAYACAAGGAGTAACTGAATGATCTCATTGCAAGATTCACGATCCAGAGCAGGATTTGAGCTGCTGGTCAAATCTTTGACCTCCTCTGCTCCCCTTGGAAACATCTACTGGCAACAACTCCTTGACAGTCTCTTGGTGCAGCTGGCAGCCCTGGATTCCCAGCTGGTTCCCCTGGGGAGTGCAGAGGGTCCAGCTGGTTTTTCTGGAAGGGAGGCTCTTCTGGAGCATCCCACGTCGTTCTGGATGGCAGAATGTGCACAGCACTGCTTCCATCCCAGCTGGGAAAGCTGACAGCACTGGGAACTCTACCAAGCACAGGAAYAGCAAACAGGATGCTGTGATGGCTGACAAAGGCAGGGAAATATCCAAAGGAGGCAAGTCACCAGCCCGTGTAGCCCATAAACCTGATGGTACCACRGTTTTGGAATTTTGGAATCAATAGYTCACTACCACAGGCTATCTCCCTACAAAAGCAGAGCACATTTGGGATCTACCTGTGGCCTTTTCAGGACTCAGTGCCCTGACAAACTTCTAAAGAGATTTTGGGTTTTTAGGAGGTTTTGGGTTTCTCCTTGGGAAAACTTTGGCAAAGCAGGAGGACACATATTCCATGAGTGGTGTTATTTTCATGGCAGTGCTGCTGATGGTACCAGGAAGGGTTTGCAAACAGCAGGAACACTTGTTGTAGGGTAAGAGGCTCATCACTGGATTGATGAAGCCTGAAAACACATCCCATGTCCCAACACACTGCTCAGGAATCACTGGCAAGGACTGAGGACAGCTTTTCTCTGCCATGCTCTTACCAGAGCTTTGGGTTTTTGGAGTAAAATTGTGATTCTCCCCCTTTCTAAGATGGGGAAGGCACCTGTGCCAGTCACTGCTGCTCTCCCTCCACCTCATCCCATTTATGCTGACACCACTCACTCACATCCACACACAGATGTGATCCTCACAGTTTTCCCTTGTGAAAATGGAAAGTATTCCAAAAGGGAAGGTGTTCCACCTGGGAGGCATGGGATGGATTATACCAGTCTGGCACATCAGATCCTGATGACTCAAAAAATGCAGAAGACTCATAAATTTCAGCATTCTCATGCCTGAACCTTTCTCCCTGCTGTCTTGGTCAAGATCTCTGGATGTTTTGGAAGAGAGACAACTTGCCAAAGTGGAATAGTTTGCACTTCAGTGTAGGCTGAATTCATCCTGAGTGCTGCTCTTTCTCTAATTTTSCTGTAAGTGTCAACTCCATCCATGTATTTATGCACAGGAGTGACCTCCCTGACAGCAAATCAGCGTAGTTGGAGAGATGGAGAATGCTGAGATTGTGGAATCATAGGATCATGGAATGGTTTGGGTTGGAAAGAACCTTAAAGATCATTTAGTTCCAACTCCCTGCCATGGACAGGGACACCTCCCACTATCCCAGGTGGCTCCAAGCCCTGTCCAACCTGGCCTTGGACACTTCCAGGGACCCAGGGGCAGCCACAGCTTCTCTGGGCACCCTGTGCCAGGGCCTCTCCACCCTCACAATGAAGAATTTCTTCTTAAAATCCAATCTAACCCTATTCTCTGTCAGTCTAAAGCCATTCCCCCCATCCTGTCCCCTCTGCTCTTGCCCATCACCCTCTGCTCTCTCTCCCTCTCTCTGCAGGAACCACCCAGTCCACCATGGCACCAGCATTCCCCTGCTGCTCAGACCCTGTTCATCACCTCTGCCTTAACTTCCCTTTTTATTCCAGCCCTTCCCTGCTGACAAGGGGTGTGACCGTGTTCACAGGGGTCCCAGGATGAGGGAAGAGACGAGAATGTTGACTCCATGTTTCAGAAGGCTGATTTATTGTTTTATGATATATATTATATTAAAACTGTACTAAAAGAATAGAAGAAAGGATTTCATCAGAAGGCTGGCTAAGAATAGAATAGGAAAGAATGAAAACAAAGGCTTGTGACTGATCAGACAGTCTGGACCCAGCTGGGCTGTGATTGGCCATTAATTAGAATCAACCCACATGGACCAATCACAGATGCACCTGTTGCATTCCACAGCAGCAGATAATCATTGTTTACATTTTGTTCCTGAGGCCTCTCAGCTTCTCAGGAGAAAAAATCCTAAGGAAAGGATTTTTCATACAATGTGTCTGTAACAAAGGGGTCTCTGTGGCTGTCACTTGCCAAGGGATCTSTCCTGCAGACATGATGTGTTACACACTCCATTCATCACAGCCAGTGAGAAAATCTGCAAATTGCATGGCCAGACGTACAGAGGGCCTGACAAACTGCACTGGAGGGCAGGCTTCTTCCCTCCAGTATTTATCTTCCCCTCCTCAGTCCCTGCCTCTCCCCATCAGCTCTGTGGCTGTCCCAGGGCYCACTCCCACTCTCACCTCCCCACCACTCTGGTTTTTCCCTTTTCTGCTTTGCTGTGATGACAGTCTGAGATTCATGGCTCACTCCCAGCACAGGGACTCAGGACCCAGCAGCAACAGGCAAATAGATCATCTCCTAATGAAGGGAAGGTTCCTCTGAGCCACCTTTGCCAGCAGTTCTTCACCAGGACAGCGCTGGCCACAATCCTACCAAAGATATTACAGTAAAGAGTTATTGGAACAGAAGTGGTGGCAACGATCAGCCCCTGACACCAAAAAATAATGTGAGTATTACTACTCCTAACAAAACAAACCTGTTCACGTGGCAGGCTGGCGAGTGGGCTGAGTTCCCATGGCAACTGTCGGGCGCTGGAGCTTGTAGGAAGAAAGTAAATATTCCGTTTGAAATGGTTCAGATTCCTGCCACAAAGTTCACACAGCATGGAAACATTCATCAGATCCCTTCGTTAGCAGCACAAAATGCCCCCCATCCCCCCTGGCAGCTTCCCAAACGGAATTATCCATGTCTGCTGTGCCTTTGAGGGCTGAAATTCGCACAGAGGTTTTGGGGAAGGGATTCCAGATGTTGGATGCTCTCACTCGAGCTGTCTGCCTGCTTTTCCCCTTCAGTCCTCCTTGCTGCTGGCTCCCAGTTCCCTCCTAAGGTGGGAGCAGGAGCTCCATCAGCATTTCTGCTGCCCTGACCCCCTCCCTGGGCAGCCTTGGCCTTTGGGCAGCCCAGTGCTGCACACATCTGTGTTCTTGTCACATTTTCTGAAAAATCCTCTTTGCCCAGGATCCTTCTCCTGGAAAAAAGCTAAGAAGCCTCAGAGAAAAATGTAAACAATAATTTATCTGATTGTGCCTCTCCTGTTTTGCTACTTTAGAAGTCGTAGCATTGTTGCACAACAGGTGAATATTTAATTAGTTCCATGTAAATTGTTTTAACTTTAATGCCCAATCATGGCCAGCTGTGTTGGACTCTGGAAGGAGTCACAAGTTTTTATATTCATTCTTTTGTGAAGCTTTCTGTCTGTATCCTTCTCTTTTTTTAGTATAGTTTTAGATAGCATAATATATAATATAAATATAATATAATATAAATATAATATAATATATATATAATATAATATAATATAATATAATATAATATAATATAATATAATATAATACAACATATTATAACATAACATAATGTCATAAAATAATAAATCAGCCTTCTGAAAACACAGATTAATCTCTTCCCTCATTCTAAAAACCCTCACAAACACCACACATCTGGACTTCAGGACTGATTTGGATTTCTCCAGAATCGTGGGAATTAAGGCTGGAAAAGACCTCCAGTGCCATCAAGTCCAACTTCTGACCAAACAACAGCAACTGATCCACAGCCCTGAGTGCCACATCCAGTCATTAGTGACACCTCCAGCCATTAAATTATTATTAAAGTATTGCCCAGAGGTAGGGATGGATGATTTGTGCCTTTGCCTCTCACACAGCTCCTTCCAGGGGACAGAGGAGCTGTTGCAATGTTGATTTAACTCAGTGRGAAAGAAATCCAGGGCATTGCAATGCCAAGGACTCTGAGAGAGCTCTCACAGAAAGAAATGTCCTCAGTAAACACTGTAGGGAAAACACAGAAAGGGTTTGGCGGTTTGGCTGTGGGATTTCCTTCCAGATGGAGCTAATGGCGTTTATCCTCAGAAGAAACTGGAAATTGCAGCCCACAGGTTCACCTGCCYCTGTGCAGATCCACCCAAGCTCTTCTGGGGAACCTTCTGATGATGGCAGCTCATGGCTTGGGACAAAGCCAGTGGCATCCAGAAATTCTGATGGRGAAAAAAATGTGATTAAATCATCTTTCTGTAGTTTCAATGTACCACTGCTCCCCCAAGCCCCCTCCATCCCTCTCTTTCTTTGATACCTTTTTCCACAAGGCTGAAATAACCTTTGACACCCAGAACAAGCATTCCTGTGTTGGATTATTAAGGGATTTGAATAGGAATGGCAGCACCTAGAACAAGCATTCCTGTGTTGGATTATTAAGGGATTTGAATAGGAATGGCAGCACCCAGAACAAGCATTCCTGTGTTGGATTATCAAGGGATTTGAATAGGAATGGCAGCACCCAGAACAAGCATTCCTGTGTTGGATT
>NDFG01000009.1:1938753-1952229 GCA_002167245.1 Sporophila hypoxantha
GTGATCTTGTCCATTTTGGGCTGCTGTCACTGACACTTTTGCAAAGGAGACCAAACAATCCAGCTGAAGTTGAGAGGCTCAGGACACTCAATCAGCACCTTCACATTGCGCTGCTTTGCACCTCTCCCTTTGTGCTGGGTAGATTTACTATGTATCTATAAATTGTGTGGATCATATCAGGACCCTGCAGCATTAAGAGGTTCATTCCCGACAGACATGTAGGCAAGAGGAGCTTCCAATTCTATGGAAAAATTCCATGTTTCCCTGCAGGCTTGTAACCATGGAGTTCACCTTGCAGTGCAGAAGGAAACATGCAGTATGCTTGTTATGGAGAAACCTAACCATGAACCCCACATTTAAAGTTAAGAGAACTATACACTTCTAGAAGAATAATGCTATTGAAAAGAGCATCCCTGAGGGAATGAGGACAGTGTGGGACAGGCAACAGAACTTTTAGACACTCTAGGAATAAACAATCTGGGTTTTTGTTATTAAGAAATACAACCTGAGTGATGTTTTCTTCTTTTGTATGAGCAGGAAGATGTCTCAATTTCTCGATCATCACGAATGAACAGAGGTGCCAGAGAACTGAGCTGCCCCTGGCCTGCTGTCCAGCTACGTTGATGCTGACACCCCTGGGATACGTTCGCCGGCAGTGATGGGTCTGCCAACTGCGCATGGCATGGGTGCCTCTATTGGCATGTGTGCGAAGTGATTCTTTCAAGGTAAACTCCTCTCCACCAAACCATTCCATTGTATTTATGAAAACAAACATTCCCATGAGTTTAATATCCTGTTCGATGCGCCAACGTGGAGCTAGCCAGGCTGACCACATCTGATGACTCTCACCCATTGTGAACACAATTCCATCAACCTCAGGCTCGGTCCACCCCTCAAGCAGCTCCTTCCAGCCTCCTGCTCCTGAGATGCTTCCCACCAGGAGCACTGTCACTTCCAGCTGTCCATGCAGCTTCCAGGAAGGACGCAGGAGGACCCAACATAAATAGAGCCACCAAAGCTCTCCGTTCCTACCTCAGCAGCTTATTTTTTTCAAATTTGGGGGTTGGCTCCAGCCATGAACCCTCCCCTACATGGTAGGCAGTAGCCTGTGGTCCCCTTAAAACTGGACCAGATGTTGTCTCCGTAGAAAAGTGGAAGTGGCTGGCAGCAAGATCACGGTGATCTATGGTCCTGATTTCCTCATTATTGACTCTTCCCCAATTAATACATATAATTGTTACCCATGTGGGCCAGGACATGATTAATCATTAATTTTCCTCTGTCCCTTCCTTTAGTTTTTATTTTTCCTTTTTATTAACGCAGCAAGCTGGAAATAGTGTCATTCTCGTCCTCCAGGTAGAGTTTGAAAGCTCCTTCCATCTAGACAATCAAATTCCCTGGATGTAAACAAAGGGAAACAGGAGAGTGACCAGAAGGACATGAGAATCCCCAGGAGCCCCTCGCCCCCCTCCTGTCCCTGTCTGACGGTGCACTTTCTCCCCTTTCCTCTCATTGTCCTGGCCTTGTAGGAGCAGGAGCCCAGCCACATCCCACTGAAAAGGGAATCTGAATAACGTGACTGATAAATTTAACTTAATCACATCCCAGCAGCTACAGGAGTACAAAGCGATGATACATGCGCCTCATTCATTAAATGCTTACCCAGCTCTATCTTTCCACCACTACGGGGCACTTTTGGTTTTTAATGGGGCACATGGTGGTGGTGGCATGGAGATAAAAAGGCCGGTTGCCGATGTGAGAATGCAGAGCACATCTCGAGGAACTTCTCCTCTCTTAACGGAAGAAGATAATCCAGCTCTCTTTACGCTTCGAATTACACCGACGAAACTGCATCTCATCAACGTGCATGACACAACTATAAAATGAATGGAGCAAAGTCATTAACAAGGAAATGTCTCAAACAAGCACTTACCACAGATTAATTGTTGTTTTGGCTTTGGGTTAAATTATGAACGGACTCAATTGATATATTGAGTAAGTTGTCTATAACCTCCTCCACCGTGCCCTAAGAAGGCTCCAGTCAGACTTGCTTAAAGAATGAGAATTATTTGTCTCTTTCAGCCTTTTTATAAGAGTTACAGCTTCTTCAGGGCTGGGGGGTGGTGTCCACGGTAACACTTCCAGCTGTTTCATCATTCACATGTGTTGATATGTGCCAATAATTATCCACATCACTTGGCTGCAGGAAAACTTGGAAAAGCCTTGCAGGCAGCAGTCATTCTAAACAATCCTCTTCTTTTTTTCTTTTTTTCTTTTTTTTTTTCTTTTTTTTTAATTAAAACTTGCCTCCTAAAAGCAATTTTCAAATAACTTCTGTCAAGAACATGATCACACACACACACTCACAGTTTAATCCAGTGTGACTGTCAGCCAGCACTAATGACATCGTTGTGATTTTTGCAGCAGGATGATCAAGAGTCACAACTGGATGAAACTGTGAATCAAGTGAGGTAGATTAGTGAGATTAGTTATTAGTAAGTGAGATACTTATTAATGATCCCCTCAGCTCTTGGAATAGCTTACCCACCGCTGTTCTGTACTGCAGAGTAGACTTTCCTCATGATCCCATCTGGATGATTTTTTGGAAAAAAGCATCAGGTTCTGCAGGCATTATCTTGACTGTAATAACTCAGATTATTTGATTCCTTGGAGCAGCTTCTTCCCCTGCTGGAGGAAAGGGTTGGATGAGGAGTTCCTGTGGTGATGTCCACACATGGTATCTTGCAGCTGCTGAGGATGAGCTCCATCCTTCCACTCAGGCTGATCAAACTGGCTTTGGCTTTGGGAATCTGCTTAAAAAACCCTCTGACTCAATAATGCCACTGCAAAAGGTCTCTTGGTGATCCAGATCCCTGCATTTCCCTAGGGATAAACTCCTGCCTAAAGCGAATAATCTGCATTCAAGACAGACTGTTAGAAAGAGAGCAGCCAATAAGCAGCATCAAAACTTGGGCAAGAGGCTCCATCCAGGAAACCAAAGCATTTTGAATTTTACAGCTCCCCACCACACTGACCCTGCTGGAGGTTTATTTTTTTATATTTTGCAGGAACAAGTACAGGAGATTTATACCGGGAATATTGCTTGACACAAATTGAATGGTGGGTATAATTATGGTATAAAAGCTCTCTTGTTTAGGAAAAAAAATTAAAAATCTGGTTTGTGGGTTAAAAAAAGGAAAACAAAACCAGTCTAGTTCTCACAATCAGACACAGGAGATGTTTGTTAGTCTTTCTGCTCATTGATTACTATGGCAAAGCCCCCTGAGAAGCTCTAATATGAGTTTAATACAAGGAGTAACTGAATGATCTTCATTGCAGATTCACGATTCCAGAGATGTGATTTGAGGCTGTCTGCATGTGTCAAATCTTTGATCATACTGCTCCTTGTAAACCATCTACTGGCAACCATCTCCTTGAGCGGTCTCTGCGCTGCTGCAGCTGCCCACCCTGGATTCCCAGCTGGTTCCCTGGGGAGTGCAGAGGGTCAGCTGGTTTGTTTCTGGAAGGGAGGCTCCTTCTGGCATCCCACGTCGTTCTGGATGGCAGAATGTGCACAGCACTGCTTCCATCCCAGCTGGGAAAGCTGACAGGCACTGGGGAAACTCTACCAGCACAGGAATAGCAACAGGATGCTTGATGGCTGACAAAGGCAGGGAAATATCCAAAGGAGGCAAGTCACAGCCCGTGTAGCCCATAAACCTGATGGTTACCACAGGTTTTGGAATTTTGGAATCAATAGTTCACTATCCACAGGCTATCTCCCTACAAAAAGCAGAGCACATTTGGGATCTACCTGTGGCCTTTTCAGACTCAGTGCGCCCTGACAAACTTCTAAAGGAGATTTTGGGTTTTTAGGAGGTTTTGGGTTTCTCCTTGGGAAAAACTTATGGAAAGGCAGGAGGACACATTATTCATGGAGTGGTGTTATTTCCATGGCAGCGTGCTGATTGGTACCAGGAAGGGGTTTGCAAACAGCAGGAACACTTGTGTAGGGTAGAGGTCATCACTGGATTGATGAAAGCCTGAAAACACATCCCATGTCCAACACACTGCTCAGGAATCACTGGCAAGACTGAGGAAGCTTTCTCTGCCATGTCTTACCAAGCTTTGGGTTTTTGGAGGAAAATTGTGATTCTCCCCCTTTCTAAGATGGGGAAGGCCACCTGTGCCAGTTCACTGCTGCTCTCCTCCACCTCATTCCCATTTATGCTGACACCACTCACTCACATCCACACACAGATGTGATCCTCACAGTTTTCCCTTGTGAAAATGGAAAAGTATTCCAAAAGGGAAGGTATTCCACCTGCGGAGGCATGGGATGGATTATACCAGGTCTGGCACATCAGATCCTGGATGACTCAAAAAATGCAGAAGACTCATAAATTTCAGCATTCTCATGCCTGAACCTTTCTCCCTGCTTCTTGGTCAAGATCTCTGGATGTTTTGGAAGAGAGACAACTTGCCAAAGTGGAATAGTTTTGCACTTCAGTGTAGGCTGAATTCATCCTGAGTTGCTGCTCCTTTCTCTAATTTTTGCTGTAAGTGTCAACTCCATCCATGTATTTATGCACAGGAATGGACCTCCTGACAGCAAATCAGCATAGTTAGAGAGATGGAGAATGCTGAGATTGTGGAATCATAGCGATCATTGGAATGGTTTGGGGTTGGAAAGAACCTTAAAGAGTCATTTAGTTCCAACCCCCTGCCATGGACAGGACCTCCCACCTATCCCAGGTGGCTCCAAACCCTGTCCAACCTGGCCTTGGACACTTCCAGGACCCAGGGGCAGCCACAGTCTTCTTAGGCACCCTGTGCCAGCATCACCTCCCTCACAGGGAAGAATTTCTTCTTAAAATCCAATCTAACCCTATTCTCTGTCGTCTAAAGCCATTCCATCCTGTCCCCTCTGCTCTTGCCCATCACCCTCTGCCTCTCTCTCCCTCTCTCTGCAGGAAACCACCCAGTCCACCATGGCACCAGCATTCCCCTGCTGCTCAGACCCTGTTCATCACCTCTGCCTTAACTTCCCTTTTATTCCAGCCCTTTCCCTGCTGACAAGGGGTGTGACGTGTTCACAGGGTCCCAGGATGAGGAGAAGGTACGCAGAATCGTTGACTCCATGTTTAGAAGGCTGATTTAATTGTTTTATGATATATATTATATTAAAAACTGTACTAAAAGAATAGAAGAAAGGATTCATCAGAAGGCTGTGCTAAGTAATAGAATAGGAAGAATGAAAACAAAGGCTTGTGACTGAATCAGACAGTCTGGACCCAGCTGGGCTGTGATTGGCCATTAATTAGAATCAACCCACATGGACCAATCACAGATGCACCTGTTGCATTCCACAGCAGCAAGATAATCATTGTTTACATTTTGTTCCTGAGGCCTCTCAGCTTCTCAGGAGAAAAAAATCCTAAGGAAAGATTTTCATACCAATGTGTCTGTAACAAAGGGGTCTCTGTGGCTGTCACTTGCCAAGGGATCTGTCCTGCAGACTGATGTGTTACACACTCCAGTCATCACAGGCAGTGAGAAAATCTGCAAATTGCAATGGCCAGACGTTACAGAGGGCCTGACACAAACTGCACTGGAGGCAGGCTCTTCCCTCCAGTATATCTTTCCCTCCTCAGTCCCTGACCTCTCCCCATCAGCTCTTGGCTGTCCCCAGGGCTCACTCCCATGCTCACCTCCCCACCACTCTGGTTTTTCCTCTTTTCGCTTTGCTGTGATGACAGTCTGAGATTCATGCGGCTCACTCCCAGCACAGGGACTCAGGACCCAGCAGCAACAGGCAAATAGATCATCTCCTAATGAAGGGAAGGTTCCTCTGAGCCACCTTGCACCTTGCCAGCAGTTTCTTACCAGGACCAGCGCTGGCACAATCCTATCAAAGATATTACAGTAAAGAGTTATTGGAACAGAAGTGGTGGCAATCGATCAGCCCCTGACACCAAAAAAATAATGTGAGTATTACTACTCCTAACAAAACAAACCTGTTCACGTGGCAGGCTGGCGAGTGGGCTGAGTTCCCATAGGCAACTGTCAGGCGCTGGAGCTTGTAGGAAAAAGTAAATATTCCGTTTGAAATGGTGTCAGATTCCTGCCACAAAGTTCACACAGCATGGAAAACATTCATCAAGATCCCTTCGTTAGCAGCCACAAAAATGCCCCCCATCCCCCCTGGCAGCTTCCCAAACGGAATTATCCATGCTCTGCTGTGCCTTTGAGGGCTGGAATTCGCACAGAAGTTTTGGGGAAGGGATTCCAGATGTTGGATGCTCTCACTCGAGCTGTCTGCCTGCCTTTTCCCCTTCAGTCCTCCTTGCTGCTGGCTCTCCAGTTCCCTCCTAAGGTGGGAGCAGGAGCTCCATCAGCATTTCTGCTGCCCTGACCCCCTACCCTGGGCAGCCTTGGCCTTTGGGCAGCCCAGTGCTCTGCACACATCTGTGTTCATTGTCACCATTTTCTGAAAAATCCTCTTGCCAGCGATCTTCTCCTGGAAAAAAGCTAAGAAGCCTTCAGAGAAAAATGTAAACAAAATTATCTGATTGTGCCTCTCCTGTTTTGCTACTTTAGAATCGTAGCATTGGTTGACCAACAGGTGAATATTTTAATTAGTTCCATGTAAATTGTTTTAACTTAATGCCCAATCATGGCCAGCTGTGTTGGACTCTGGAAGGAGTCACAAGTTTTTACTATTCATTCTTGTGAAGCCTTTCTGTCTGTATCCTTCTCTTTTTTTAGCTATAGTTTTAGTATAGCATAATATTAATATAATATAATATAATATAAATATAATATAAATATAATATAATATAATATAATATAATATAATATAATATAACTATAATATAATATAAGTATAATTAATGTAATGTAATATAATATAATACAACATTAATACAACATATCCTATAACATAACATAATGTCATAAAAAAATAAATCAGCCTTCTGAAAACACAGATTAATCTCTTCCCTCATTCTATAAAAACCTCAAAACACCACCACATCTGGACTTCAAGACTGGCTTGGATTCTCCAGAATCGTGGATCATTAAGGCTGGAAAGACCTCCAGTGTCATCAAGTCCAACTTCTGAGCAAACAACAAGCAACTAAACCACAGCGCCTAGTGTGCCACATCAGTCATTAGTGGACACCTCCAGCCATTAAATTATTATAAAGTATTGCCCAGAGGTAGGGATGGATGATTTGTGGCCTTTGCCTCTCACACAGCTCTTCCAGGGGACAGAGTTGCAATGTTGATTTAACTCAGTGGGAAAGAAATCCAGGGCATTGCAATGCGACTCTCAGAGGATGCAATTACAGAAATGTCCTCAAGCTAAACACTGTAGGAAAACACAGAAAGGGTTTGGCGGTTTGGCTGTGGGATTTCCTTTCCAGATGAGCTATATGGCTACTTGTTTATCCTCAGAAGAAACTGGAAATTGCAGCCCACAGAGTTCACCTGCCCTCTTGCAGACCACCCCAAGCTCTTCTGAGGAACGTTTCTGGTGAGCAGCTCATGGCTTGGGACAAAGCCAGTGCATCCAGAGAAATTCTGATGGGTGAAAAAAATGTGATTAAATCACTCATCTTTCTGTAGTTTCCAATGTACCACTGCTCCCCCAAGGCCCCCTCATCCCTCTCTTTCTTTGATACCTTTTTTCCACAAGCTGAAATAACCTTGACACCCAGAACAAGCATTCCTGTGTTGGATTATTAAGGGATTTGAATAGGAATGGCAGCACCTAGAAACAAGCATTCCTGTGTGGATTATTAAAGGATTTGAATAGGATGTGCAGCACCCAAACAAAGCATTCCTGTGTTGGATTATTAAGGGATTTAAATAGGAATGGCAGCACCTAGAACAAGCATTCCTGTGTTGGATTATTAAGGGATTTAAAATAGGAATGGCAGCACTAGAACAAGCATTCCTGGTGTTTGCAGTGAGTAAGAGATCTTGAACAGGAATGGCAGCACCCAGAACAAGTCCAAAAGCAGCCCCTGAAGTGCTCAACTCTGGCAGAAGGGATGGCCAGGAAATTCTCCTGCTCTCCACAACATGTAGGCTCAAGGACACGTGGTTGTCACCCATGCCCAAGCTGTGTGTCCCCAGCGTGGCCAGGAGGGTGGTGGGGACAAGGAGAGGTCACAGTCATCCTGAACCCACCAGAAAAAGGGAATTCAAGGTGTTTTTGGGGAATGCAGACACCCACCAGCCCACCCACAGCACCTGCAGGGTGCAGAGTGCYTGGAGAGATGGAGACCATCAGTGTTCCTGCTTTGGAGCATGGCCAGATCCCTGTGTCAGAGTATAAAAACCACTGGGAATGAAAACAAATTTGATTTCGTATTTGGTTTGCAGGAGCAGAGGGTCAGACATCCAGCTTGCCTCTGTTTCACATCCTTCTACATTCTGAGGAGGTGGAAAAGAAAAATGCTTCACTTCTCTGCTGGGGAACAGAGACATAGTGACTTGTTCAGGGAAAGCAAGGGAAAGGAAGATTCACACATTTCATTAAAGGCTGGTGCCTGCAGCCACTTCTGCACTGTGCACCCTGTACATTCCTGAAAAATCACCTCTGGGAGGGAGAGCTGCTCTCAGGACAGGCCAGATTAATCAGGATCCAGGAGTTCCCATCTCCTCCTTGGCCATGAACTAGAGCTGCACACACTGAGCTCTGACAGGAAATAAACTCAATTAATTCCAGCCAGGAAAACTGGGAATAGATCCAGACTTGAATCTCTGTCCACCAAACACAGCCTGACTGTGATGTGCTGCCTTCCCTTTCACGTGGAAACCACCAGTGCAGGAATGTTCCTGGGGACGGGAACAGAAGTTCTCGCAGTGTTTTGGTGTTAGGAAGCTCCTGAAATAGTTTTAGTTTCAGTTTTTTTAGTTTTAGTTTTAGTTTTTAATTTTAGTTTCAGTTTTAGTTTTTTTTCGTTTTAGTTTTTTAGATTTAGTTTTAATTTTTTAGTTTTAGTTTTTTAGTTTTAGTTTTAATTTTTTAGTTTTAGTTTTTTAATTTTAGTTTCAGTTTTAGTTTTTTTAGGTTTAGTTTTTTAATTTTAGGTTCAGTTTTAGTTTTAGTATTTTAGTTTGAGTTTTTTAATTTTAGTTTCAGTTTTAGGTTTTTTAGTTTTAGTTTTTTAATTTTAGGTTCAGTTTTAGTTTTAGTTTGTTTTAATTTAGTCTTAGTTTTAGTTTTTTAGTTTTAATTTTAGTTTTTTAATTTTAGTTTCAGTTTTAGTTTGTTTTAGTTTTAGTTTAGTCTTAGTTTTAGTTTTCAGTTTTAGTTTTAAACTTTAGTTTTTTAATTTTAGTGTCAGTTTTAGTTTGTTTTAGTTTTAGTTTTTTAGTTTCAGTTTTAGTTTGTTTTAATTTTAGTTTTTTAGTTTTAGTTTTACTTTTAGTTTAGTCGTAGTTTTAGTTTTCAGTTTTAGCTTCAGTTTTTAATTTTAGTTTTTTAATTTTAGTTTCAGTTTTAATTTGTTTTAGTTTTAGTTTTTTAGTTTTAGTTTTAGTTTTACTTTTAGTTTAGTCTTAGTTTTAGTTTTCAGTTTTAGCTTTAGTTTTAATTTTAGTTTTTTAATTTTAATTTTAGTTTCAGTTTTAGTTTGTTTTAGTTTTTTAGCTTTTTAGTTTTTTAGTTTTATAGTTTTTTAGTTTTAGTTTAGTTTTAGTTTTGAAGTTTTAGTTTTAGTTTTAGTTTTAGTTTTAGTTTTAGTTTTAGTTTTAGTTTTCAGTTTTCAGTTTTCGTTAGCATGCTCTGGTGCAATTCCCAGGCATGATTTGAGGTTTGGCCATGGATATGTGCAGCCACCTCAGGTAGCAGCTTTGGAACTGGCTTTGTTTGTTTGTTTTTAGCTAATTTTCAGGGTTCTGAATTAGATATGGCACAAATACTGAAGAAAGAGATTTTATTGAGCCCAAGGACTTCAGAACCAGCCTCTGGCGACACCAGAACTGCAGAAAGTTGGGGAAAAGAGGCTTCAAAATGGACTTATTTTCCAAGAAAAAAGTGGATGGGGCTTAACTTGTGTTTGTAAATGACGTCTCTGGCTGGTGAKATTCTGATCAAAGGGAAATGTGATGGCTCCTGTGTGATGTYAGGGGGGAAATCAGGCCAGGGAAGGGACAAGAAGGTGACCTGAGGGCATCTGGCAGCAGGGAGGAACTGGGGGCAATRGCAGGGGCACAGAGTGTCAGCAGGCAGGGACAGAAGTGAGCAACCCTTCAGCCTGAGGATATCCAAGCTCCCACTTAGCTCCTAAAATTCATGGAGGGGGATTAGRGGCAGCATTAATATGTATGCAGCAGCGTGCTGCTCCTCTGTGATCTCCTGACTCCGATATTTTTAGAAAATTCGGGTTGCTGAGGAGCAAAAGCTGTCCCTCAGGGTTTGTCTGCTTGCTGGGATCCTTACCCTGTCTAATGAAATCATGAGAGGGAGGGGAGGACATTGACCATTATGGGGAGAAACTGAGATTAAAGGGCTGGGAGGAAAGGTCCCTCCTTTTAGCAGAGGTTCTCAGCCCAAGTGTGTGGTTTTACCTCCTTGGCAGGGCTAAGAGGGCTCAGGGAGCTCTAAACTGGACAAAAACAATTCAAAACCTGTGGAGACCACAGCTAAAGGTGTGTGATGGGGCTTTTCTGGAGAAATAGGGCCCAATTAATTCAATATTTTTTTCTGTCCCAGTCTGGCAGTGCTGGTCCAGCCTTGGTCAAGTCAGGCTCAGAGAGAGGAGTCCCAGCAATGTTTTGGCTCCTGAGTGCTCAGGAGTCTCTCTCACACCCATATTTTGGGACAAGGGATAAATGCAGGTGTCTCCAGCTTGCTCTAGACACTGCAGGAGCACTTCCAGGGGTGGGACAGCCAAAGGATCTCCCTGAATTCCTACAAAATCCTCTCAGGAATTCACAGGATCTTTCTATTCAGGGTTAAATTCCTGTGCATCGGTTCCTGCCTCTTGTCCTCCTGCTTGGAATCCTTGGGGTCACTTAAGCCCAGAATCTGTGTTTGCCCTGGCCCTCCACTCTGGGTTTCTCTAATTAATAATTGTCCTCAGTGATGTAATCATCATTTTGAGCAGACATGATGYGCATTACTGACTTTTGATAGGGTTCAAACACCAGCTCTGATTTTTGCCTCTCTCCATTATACTTTTTTTTTGAAGTGTGCTGTGAAAATGTGTCACCCCTTGTGATTATACTAAGAGGRAAAAAATGCAGAAGTGACACAAATTACTAATTACTTTATTATGCAGTGATTAAAGAAAAAAAAAAGGAAAAGAAAGGAATTAAAAGTTGCTTCAGCAAATTCTATTTTTAAAGAAATAATTATTGAGTTTCAAATGTATTAAATTAGGTAATTTTGTGCCAGATTTTTCCCCCACTTTTAATCTTCATTCTTGGCTGCGGGGCTGGCTCTGCAGTCTGTGCTATGGTGGGGTGATGTGCTCAGCCCCATTTTATTATTATTATTATTATTATTATTATTATCATTATCATTATCATTATCATTATCATTATCATTATCATTATCATTATTATCATCATTATAATTATAATTATTATTATTGATATTATTGACAATATTTATATTATTGATATATTGATATATATTAATTATTATTAATCTAGTTGTCTATATTTTTTCCATAGCTAACAGGCAAAACTAGTGATCATCATCTGGTCCTTCACAGGTAGCTCTTTTGAGCTTGGATTTGTTATCTTTAATCTGTTGCTTGTTGCCAGCAGACATACCTAAGCAATTAATTTTAGGCACTTAGCTAGAGTTATGTGAGATGGTAAATATTAATTAATATACATATAAATACATAATATATTAATAACAATTAAATAATAATAATTTAATAATAATAATGATAATGATAATAATAATAATAATTTTTAGCAGTATGGGAGCACTGTGCCAAACACAGAGCCTGTGAAAGGTGCTGTGCAAGCACAGAGAGAGGTGTGAGGCCAAGAGAGCTCCTGGGCTGGAGAGACAAGGCAGCCCAAGCTCCCACATTTTCCAGAGATGCCTCATTTCCTACAATTTCTATCCACGTGGTCAGAGGGGTCTGGGGACAGACCACACCACAGAGAAAAAATCACTTTTGTGTCTGGCTGTGTGTTTCTGGAGGGTCTGAAGTGGGAATTCTCTGCTCTGGGAAGATCTGCCAGGATTGCCCACTTCCACCATGGTGAATTTTCCTCTTGCAGGGATGTGGGAAAACCAAGTGGGATGTTCTCACTGACTCCAAGGGAGATGCTCAGAGATCAGGGAAGCCAGCAGGGATGGAAAGGGTGTTGGAACAACTGAGCTGTRCCTATGGAGGAGCTCCCAGGCCATCTCCAGGACTCTGGGGAGCTCTAGGTCATGGTGAGCACCCCAGGATGTGCTGGTGATGCCTTGTGCAGGCTGAGCTAGCACAGAGGCTGGGCAGAGTTCCAGAATGAAGCAGGGATTTATTCAAAGCATCTCCTCCATGGATGCACCTTGGTGTCATGGTTTGACACTGGCACAATGCCAGTGCCCCCATGAAAATACACTTTCTCTGGTGGCTGCTGTGAGATGTGACTAGGAAATAAGCAAAGCAGGCTTCTAGCTTAGGAATAGGGGAAAAAAAGTTTATTAACTAAACTACAAAAGAGAAAAAAACTACACACACACACACACACGCACAGAGGAACAATGAAAACTTTACAAAAGCATTCCCTCTTCTTCCCCACCAAATTCTCCCAACACAATACATCTCTCCCCCAAATTCCCAACTCTCAATCCATCACCCTTCAGACAATCAATCTTCAGTTCATCAAGAGGAGAGGAGTCTTCCTTGTGCCATAGGCTTCTCCTGGAAACACCGTTGAAACCTCGTGTGTTTCCGTGTCACTCGTGGCACCGCCCGGAGTATAATCTGCCGTCGTGACCTCTTCCTTCCATGCCCAGTGCTCTCACCACTGCGCATGGACCAGAGCTGCTTCAAGGGTTGTCTTTTTTTAAGGGTGCTTTGTCTCTTTCTCAAAAAAGGCACAGTCTCACTTTTGGGACGTCCTTGTCCCCCCCATATTTGTTTACCCCCTGGGGCCGGGGGGTCTCTCACACTGCCACACTGAACCCTCTTGGTCCCGAGCCAACGCCTCCCCCTAGATGCAGCTTCTGGGTCACAGGAAAAAAAGTTCTGTCTATGGCAATACAAGAAAAGTCCAGCAAAAAGCCACTCCATCTCTTCCCACCCTTAGGTTTTTCTCCACTTCTCTCATGGCCTATTTCCTCTTATCTCATCTCTTATCTCTCTTCTCATTCATCTCCAGGAGAGTCAGCATTTGCAAGGTTTCCATTGTCTAAACAGGGGTTAAAAAGCGGCCAGACTTCTCTTCCGTGCACCCACCAATTCTCTAAAGCCAGGCATGCTGCTAATTCTAAGGCCTCAAGGC
>NDFG01000009.1:1978395-2022795 GCA_002167245.1 Sporophila hypoxantha
CTGCATCCTTCCCTACCACACCTTCCCTCCTCTCTAATTCCCTCATCCTGGCTTTTTCCTGACTTCCTTTCACCCCAAAGCAGGTCCAGTGTTTGCTGAACCTGGAACACTCTGCGAACATCCTGCAGTGCAGCTTTGTGCAGAGGGCAGAGCAGCAATCCTATTATGCCAAGTGCTGCCCATTTGTGGTATTTTCTGGGTCCCCAGGATGAACAATGAGGAATGGAGAATCTGACTCCATGTTCTCAGAAGGCCTAATTTAATTATAATATAATATAATATAATATATTATAATATAATATATTATAAATAATATATATAATATAATATAATATAATATAATATAATACAATATAATATAAGTAAATATATTAATACTAATATAATATAATATAATATGATATAATATAATTACCAATATAATAATAATATAATTTATAATATAATATTAGATTAGATTATATTTAGATTATATTAGATTATATTAGATTATATTTAGATTATATTAGATTATATTTATAATATTATATTATATATTATATTAAAAATATATAATAATTATATTATATATTATATATATTATATAATATATAATATATATTATATTATATATATATATATAAATATATATATATATTATATAATATATATAATTATATTTATATATTACATATATATATTTATATTATATCTATATTAATATATATTATATTATATTATATGCTATATTATATTCGTGCGTTGATATTTATATATCTCTCTCTTGCCAGCCCAAGCAAACACACCTCAGCTCCAGCTTCAAACAGATCTCTGGCCAGCCAGGACATCTCTGGGGGCTGCCACCAGCCACCAGCCCAAGCAGTTTTGCAGCAGCTCGTGGAGCTGGAGGCTTCCTTCCACCTCCCAGCCCTGCTCAGAGAGGGTCTGCACCCAGAGGGTGGCAAAGCAAGGCTGGAGAGTCCTGGTCCCTCAGCAGAGGTTGTCCCCWCCACCCTGAGGAGCTGAAGGAAGGCAGAGCCTGGTGACTTGTGGGGCTGGGATGAACAGAGGGTGTAAAACAAAGGGTGCAGAGAGAGCAGATACTGGGGAGAAGTTAATCATGAATGTTTTCCTTGCAGGTTACTGATCTCCCTKGCACATGGACTCCCCTGGGCTGGAAACCTGGTGAGCATAAGCTTGAGGAGAAGGATTTAAAATGAGTAGGTGTTGCAGTCATTAATTTGTGGCTCAGTCTAGAGCCATCCATCAATTAAACCTCAGCCACTGCAGGCTGAGCAGCAGCCAGGTCCTGTTTCCCTGGGCACAGAGCAGGGAAAATAAATGGTCTGGCAACACCTACATGCCAGGGGCTGCAGTGGCACTGCCCAGGCCTGAGGGCACAGCTGTCCTTGAACTCACCCAGTCCCTWCTGGGGCAAACTGGGCCATGGATGTGGGGTTCTGTGTGATCCACCTAGAAATCCCATCCCTAAATGTCAGTCCTGCAGGCCAGGCTCCTTGACTCCTGCACACAGCTGAGATGAATGCTCCTGGTGGTCCATCCATCCCAACGTGCCTTTYCCATTGTTCCCATCCCTCCAGGCCCCTGGTGACAGACTCTTGCCATTAGATATGATGGAGAGAGCTGTTGCCCCTACACAGGCACACTCCCGTGCTAGGGAGGCTCTGGGAATAATGGGAGCAATGAAATAAATGAAATAAATCACCCCAAGAGCAAGTRGCTGTGATGAATTAGGAGGTGTTAAACGCTCAGAGCAGACAGGGCACTGCCAGCCCCTCTTCCCCAGCAAAGCCACAAAGACAACGGGCTCTGGGGCTTGCAGAGCCTGTAATTCCCTTTTCATATTTTGCCAGGGGTGCTTTCAGAGCAGGTTTGTTGATTGAATTTGTCAGCCACCATTCTGGAGATGGCAAAGCTGCTCTCGCTGCCTTTATTGTGGAGCTCGCACGAGGCAATTCCAAAGCATCTGTATTCATTCCAGGCAGCATTAGGTAGCTGATGATTCAGCCAGCTGCCAGCAGATAGCTGCTCTCTCCTTGAGATGACTGAGTAATACAGGAATAACCTGGGGATTTTGCTCCCCTCTGGGTTTTATTTATTCATTTGGGGTGGATCTCATTTATCACCGAGTTGTGAGCGCTGGCATCCCTTTGGGCATGGAGAGCAGGGCAAGGCTGCTCCTCATCTCCTTTGGACAGCTCTGTCTCACCCATTGGAGGTGAAACCTGGCTGTAGCTGAGGAGCAGGGCTGGGAGATTGGAAGGTGTGTGCAGAGAAAAACACAAATTCCACACAGTTGGGAGTTGTGCGCGGAGAAAAACAGGGATTTCTGGGCATGGGTATGAGGGGATGGGTGAGAAGAGAAAAGGTTGGAAAAATCATGTGGGAAGAAGGAAAATGAAGCTCTGTACTTCCACAGGGGAATTGGAAGTTGTGTATGGGGAAGGAAAAAAACAGGGCATTTCTGTGATGTGGGCGTCGTGGGATACGAAACTTTGTGGATGTGTTGGAGAACAGAAAAGAAAGTGGGACGAAAAAAAATCAGTGGAGAAGGCAAAGCGTGCTCTGTCTTCTACAGGGAATTGGAAGCTGTGTTTAGGGAAGGACAAAATAGAGGGAGGGTATTAAAATAGTAAAATAGGGTTATAATTATGGAAGAAAAATAAGAATGGAAAAATAAATAGAAAAGAAACCAGGGGGTTTCTGGCTGTGATACAAGTGGATCTGTGAAGAAGGGAAGAGGTTGGAAAAAATCAGGTGGAAAGAAAGGGAAAACGGGCAAGCTCTGTTACTTCCAGTCGCCGAGATATTGGCAAAAGTTGTGTAAGACGGGAAGGAGAACATAGGGGTTCAGATAGGAAACAACAAGAAGGAAAAAATAGGCAAGGAAAAATAACGGGGTTTCTTGCCTTGTGCGATATAAATGGATGTGTGAGAAGGGAAGAAGCTGGAAAAATCAGACGGGAAGAAGGCCAAAGGGGGCTCTGTGCTTCCTTACAGGGAGAATGGAAGTTGGGTGGGGGGAAGGAAAAACAGGGATTTCTGGGTATTGTGGTGGATATGATGGATCGTGTGAGAAACAGAAGAAAGTGGAAAAAAATCAGCGTGGAAGGAGGCAAAGGTGGCCTCCTGTCCTTCACTACAGGGATGAAATGGAAGCTGTTTTTTAGTGGAAGGAAAAATAGGCTGGGTTTAAATAGAAAATAGTAGTAATAGGAAAAATAAGAAGGGAAAAATAGAGAAGAGAAAATATAATAGGAAATGAAAACAGGGGATTTACTGGCTGTGGATACAAGTGGATCTGTGAGAAGGGAAGAGGTTTGGAAAATCAGTAGTGAAAGAAGAAAAAGGGGAGCCTCTGTAACTTCCACGAAGAGAGAATGTGGAAAGTTGTGTGGTGAGAGAATGGAAAAATAGGGGTTAAATTTAGAATAGCGGACAAACAAATAGGAAAGGAAAAGATAGATGCGGTTCTCTGCTTGTAGCTGGAGATATCAATCAGAGGATGGGTATGAGAGAGAAGTGGACATCAGGCAGTCCTTAGCACGGAAAATTCTATGCAACTTCCCCGTACGACGACGCAAGAAGACAATGGTTTTAGGGTGATTGTGTATGAGTTAAACATGTATGAGCTATGTGTAGGGGGAAGAAAATAATAGGATTTAACATAGGAAGAAAATAAATCAGGACCATCGGATATAAGGAATAGGCAGTGTATCTGGCATGTGGATACAAGGAGTTGAGAACTGTGGAAGAAATGGGGAAGAAAAATCGAGAAAAACGTGCAGAAGAAGGAAAGGAGGTTTTCTGTAACTTCTACAGGGAATTGGAAGATTTTGGTGTAGGAGCGAAGGTAAAAGGAAAAATGGCTTAGAGTCAGGATAGAACTTATAGAGAGAGGAAAGAACGATCGCGCACGAGGAATGAAAATATGGGGTTTCTGGCTGTGGCGATATAAAATGGATGTGTTGAGAAGAGTGGAAGAAGCTGGGAGGAAAATCAGATGGAGAAGAAGGCCAAGAGGGCTCTGGCCTCTCGTGGAGCCCACGGACGAAATGGAGTTGGGATGGGGAAGGAAAAACAGGGGGATTTTAGGGTGTGGAATATCGACGGTGGATGCTGTGAGGAACAGAACCAGCAAAGTTGGGTGAAAGAACGGAGAAAAACAGGGTAGAAGGAAAGGCAAGGGTGGTGTTACTTCTACAGGGGAATTGAGGTAATTTGTTTATGGGAAGAAGAAAAATATGAGGGGGTTAATAGAAAATAGGGTTTTAAATTAGGAACAATAAGAAGGGAAAAATAAGAAGGGAAAAATTAAATAGGAAAGAAAAACCAGGGTTTCTTGGCTGTGGAATAGCAAGTGGATCTGTGAGAAAGGGAAGAGGTTGGAAAAAATCAGGTGGAAGGAAGGAAAAAGGTCGAGCTCATGTACTTCCACGAGGGGAAAGAAAATTGGAAGTTGTGTAGGGGCAAAGGAAAAAATAAGGGGGTTAAATAGGAAAAAATAGGAAGGAAAAATAGAGGTTTCTGGCTGTGGATAAGATAGATGTTTGAGAAGGGAAGAAAGTGGGAAAAATCAGCGTGGGAAGAAGGAAAAGAAGAAAGTCTCTGTACTTCTACAGGGAATTGGAAGTTGTGTTTGGGAAGGAGAAATAGGGGGAGGGGGTAGGTAAATTAGGAGAAAAACAAGAAGAAGGAAAATAGGGTTTCTGGCTTCTGGTATAAGGTGGGATGTGTGGCAAGAGGGAAAAAAGGCTGGAAAAAAATCAGATGGGAAGAAGGCAAAGGGGGGCTCTGTCTTCACAGGGGAAATAGGAAGTTGGGGAGTGGGGAAGGAAAAACAGGGATTTCTGCGGTCGTGGATATGAGTGGATGTATGTGAGAAGGGAATTAAGTTGGAAGAAAGAAAGAAAAATCAAGGTGGGACAAGAAGGACAGAGAGGGAGCTCTGTGGCTTCTATCTACAGGGTAATTGTGGTGTGTGGTCTTTAGGGAAGGGAAACAAAATTAGGGGTGAATAGGAAATAGGTTTTTAAATATGGGAAAAAAGATAAGAATGGAAGAATAGGACGTTTTCTGGCCTGTGATACAAGTGGGAGGTGTGGAGGAAGGGAAGAAAGGCTGGAAAAATCAAGTTAAGTGGGAAGAAAGGAAGAGGGAGCTCTACGTTACCACAGGGCATTGGATGAAGGAGTTTTGCTATGGAAGGAAAGAAAAATAGGGAAGTTATATTAAATAAGGAAATTGTAGTGTTAAATAGTGAAAATTAGGAAGGAAAAAAGTTGAAGTCGGTTTCTGACCTATGGATACAAGTACGATGTTTGAGAAGGGAAGAAAGTGGAAAAAAAACAGTTGGGAGGAAGAAAGGAGGGAGCTCTGTACTTCCAGAGAACAGGCTGTGTGGGTGGATATGCTGAGGGTCCCCTGGGTGTGTGGAACCTTCTGGAAGCAGGCAGAGGTGATTGTCTATTGCAGGAAATCCTGAACAACTGACCAATATGACCAAGCAGAAGCCATTTRTTGTTTACATTACACACACATTTATGGATTCTACAAACTACTGAGTACACACTTCTAGATTGGTGCCTTTGTCTTGTTCCCTCATTTTCTGCCTGCATTTCYCAAGTWTATGACTGGTTACAGTCCAGGTGTTTCACAGCCTTGTGTTATCAAATTTTTGCTGTCCTGGTATTCGGTTTCTCAGCCTTTTCTTTCTYAATTTAGCACAATTTATGTTCCAACAGCCYTGATGAATTCCTGGGGCCTTGATAACAAATTTAGAAGCAGGCTGGCTGGTGCACGCTATAATCCTTGGAAATTCATTGCCACAATTGTCCCTTGCTTTTGAAGGCTTGTCCCTGAGTGTGTGCTGGGACATCAGTGGGTCCCAAAAGCCCTGAGCCTGCTCTGGAGCCTGCAGGAGCCTGGAGCAGAGCTCCTGGCCTTGGATGCATTCCTGGGATCTCCTGCTGCCTGCAAGTTCAGCTCCTTTCCCAAGGCCTTGGCCTGGCCCCCATCTCCACACTCTGGAAGGAGATAGGGAAATTTCAGCCTCCTGAGAGAGGTGTGTGAGATAAGTGGGCTTGAATCTCCCTGAAGCAGCTCTGATTCCTCTGTGCTGATTACAGAGGGAATTTGATGACAGCCTTAGAGCAGACCAGAGCCACAGAGCAGCCCTGGATCCAGGCTGCACTCACACCTCCTCTGCCCCCGCTCTGGGCACTCAGGAATTCTCCTGCCTTCCCTCTGGGAGCCATAAACCAGTTTTTGAAAGTGGGATTGTCAGTTTTCTGTGCTGCCCCAGTGACCCCAGGCACGAAACAAACCTGCCCTGAACTCAGGACATTTTTCCACAGGAGGACAYTCAGATTTTCTTTATTTCTCTTACTCAGTTGGACACTGGTGTCTTTCCAAACACCACAAGGGTGCAAGAGGGAAAAACATCTTTCCATTGGATCATTCCCTGAGTTGGAGACTGGTGTCTTTCCAAACACCACGAGGGTGCAAGAGGGAATTCCACTGGATCATCAGCAAGGCCAACCTAGCGCTGACAATTTCCAGGGATTAATTAACTTGCCAAAACTTGGACATGGGCACAGAGCATCAGGAAAAGGAGCATCCTGTCATCGTGGCCAGTGTATGGTGCCAGAGAAGTGCAGCTCCCACATCCTTTGTCCTGGGGTTAAAGTTCATTTTGGTCACTCCACGTGGTYAGTGCTCATGGCTCTGAGATTCACAAGTGTCCGAGGTTGATAAGGAAGTGAGTTTTTTGGGTGTTTGTGGTCAAACCAAGGAAAYCTCTGGGAGAGCAGGTCCTTACCTCCTTCTCCACTTCAGGACACAAAAACTTGAGTCTCATCCCCTAAATCACCTTTTCCCCTGAGATGTTCCTGCATGGAAGCCTGGGGATGTTTCTACAGCTCTCAGGGACAGAGAAAAGGGTTTGGTAACTTCCTCCTGAGATAACCTGAAGGATCTCCTTCCACATCCATGTCCTTGCACTGCCTCTTTTTCTGACTTTCCCCACCAACASGTGTTGAATTTCCTTTCCAGAGGACAAAAGTGGAGCTGGCCCTCAGGGTCAGGCAGTGATGGGTCACAGCCCAGCTCTTCTGTCCATCCCTGCATTCACTGGGAGGAAAACTCCTCCTGTCTGYGAGGCAGGAACAGAGGAGAGAGAAGATGAAAGGGGGTGAGAGAGGGAGCATTTCAGGCTTGTAATTCAGTTACAGCACGGAGAATCAATTCGCTGCAGCTCAGGGGCCTGCTTGTTTCTGCAGGAACAGAGGAATGAGTCCAACAAGGCTGCTGTGACAATCCCAAAGGCAGGGGAGGATGCCAGGCTGGCCCTTCCCCAGGTGCTGCCTCAAATCCAGCCTGTTGCATCCTGCACACAGGTGAGGTGGTGTTAAGGAGGGGGGAGCATGGCAGCTGGTCCATACCAGACACACTGGGGGAAAAAATCTGATTTTTCTGGCTGAAAAGAGAGCAACAATCTCTTGGGGATCCTAGACACAMTAAATAGCATTTTTGATGGCCTGGAAGAGGGAGCATCTGAATGGGATTGCTTGTGGCTGAGCTGAAGGGATGTGGCATCCTGTTTGCTTTAGGTACTTAAGAAAAATAAATTAATCCAGGCTCAAAATTTATCCAGAAATGTAYAAGAGCAGAGAGAGAGAATAATGGGGAGGAAATGTGGGGCACAGGGTGAGTTGTTTCCTCCAGCAGTCCCTATCCTTCCAAGAGTTAGGTGGGTGTCACYRTCATATTTTCTGAAAAATCCCTTTGCCCAGGATTCTTCTCCTGGGAAGCTGAGAAGCCTCAGAGAWAAAGGAAAACAATATTATCTCATTTGCTTCTCCTGTGTTTTGCTGCTTTGGAATGTGGTTGGAGATTGTTTATCCAACAGGTGATTGTTTCATTGGTTTCATGTGAATTGTTTTAACTTAATGACCAATCACAGTCAGGCTGTGTCAGGGCTCTGGATAGAGTCACGAGTTTTCATTATTATCTTTTTAGCCTTCTGTCTGTATCCTTTCTGTATTCTTTGGTATAGTTTAGTATAGCTTTCTTTAATATAATATAGATCATAAAATAATAAATGAGCCTTCTGAGAACATGGAGTCAGATTCATCATTTCCTTCCATCAACGGGGGCCCCAGGAAATACCACAGGTGGGCACTTGTCATTTCTCGTCTGTGACAAGACCTGGCCACCAACTTCCACCAGTGCTCAGCACTGAGGACCCAGAATTCCACCCAAATTCCTTTAACTCTCAAAACCTGCCCAGAATATTCCTGAGGAATCTCCATGTCAAACTGGTGATGTTCCTGGCTTTGGCACACAACCCTACCTCTGGCTGGGCTGTGCAGCTCTTTTCTGTGTCCCCTGCCCTTGGCAGAGACCTCAGGAGTGACAAAKCCCAAAAAAGATGGGAAAGGAGCAAAACCAACACCAGACTTGAAGCACAAAGGGCTGAAATGTCSCAGGTGGTTGGGGCTGGCTGAAAASCACCAGGCACTGCTGCCACCCTTCCCACTGAACCTCCCTGGAAAGGGAAGAATGAAACCCATTCCCTTTCCTTGCCCTTCTGTAGGGCAGGCAGGGCCATCCCAGTGGGCAGGGCATCACCTGGCTGGTGGCACCATGGGGTCACACAGGACAGAGGGAGGATGTGCTGGGAGCTCAAGAGCTCCTAAACTGCTCTGGAGGGACGGGGGGTCAGAGCTGCCTTCCTTGAAGAGCTTGAACACATCCAAGGATTACAGTTATCCAGCATTTCTGATCTGTGAAAAAGGAGCAGCACAAAAGATAAAGGCAGAGCAGTGACAAAATGTGGGTGCTGCAGGAGCAGGGGGGAATTCACCAAGTCACATTCCYTGAGTTGTGGGAAGGAGGGAGAAGAGCTTGGCCCAGCATCCCACTGTGCTGCCTGCAACACAAAACCTTCATTCTGAACCTGCTTTTGAAAGCAAAACAGTTTTAATCCCAAAAAAGTGCAAGAAGACAAAGCAGAAAGGAACATCCTTTGACCAAGCACCTTTTTATTTYATTTTTGGAGCTTTCATTATTCAAACATTGCAGCCAAGAATGGAAAATTCAGCCTTGCAGGGGCAGGTTGTTGACCATCCTGCTGCTCTCAGTTTAACCTTGCCTTGTATTTAACATAGGCCTGGGGGTGCTGGAGTGACTCACTGACACAGAGTGTTCAGGATGGAAAAATCCAGAGATGCCCACTGGAGCTCTTGAAACCAAGGATTCAAGAGCCTGAGCTGTTGGCTGCTCCTCAGAGTCAATCTGTGGCTTGACATCACCCAGTCCTAGGCAAAAATAAAAGGAAAGTTATCTCCCAAAATGCATTACAAACACTCCCTCTGGTACAGTGTCCCTGGGTATAGAGCAGCAACTCCAGGGCTGTCCCTTTTTGTCACAGGGAGCAGATCCTCTGGGAATTTAGGTGGAGACTGTGGGGAAAGTTTCCCAGATTGGGGCACTTTGGGAAGATGGAGGTGAAAAACATTGCAGTTAGGAATGGTTCAAAAGCTCCAGCAAGCTCTTTCAGAGCTGTCTCCTTCCCCTGAGGGCACCTGGTGGCCTCTGCCAAGGGGACAAATCTCAGTGAGAAACTTGTGAGACCTCCTGGTAGTGACCTGGCTGGCCAAACTCTGTCATTTGTCAGACAAAGGGCAGASGAGAAACACAGAGTGAAAGAGGAAAAGGTAAAAAAAGAAAAAAGAATGATGGCCACACCAGCCTCTTGCAAAGCATCTGTTGTGSTCGTGCTGGATGTCACCTGTGTCACACTCCTGTCCCTACAGGGAGAATCCTGGCACCAAACCCCCTCACCCAGAGGCTCACACTGAGGAAGGGGATTTGGCTGCCTGGTTTTTGCTGCTGATGGTTTTTAGGGAATGTTCCTGCCCCTGTCTGCCCCACAGCTGGGCARGGGGTGCTGGCAGCTGTCCTGCAGATAAGGCAGAGGTTGATCCGTGCCCTGCCTTACCCAAGGGGAATCGACATCCACAGAGGATTTKAAGGGATCTCTGGAGGTGCTCCCGTTTAAAAAGTGGAATTCCTTCAATCTGGACAGAAAGAGAAGGATCAGTCCCTTTTTGGGGAGCTGCAAGCCCCCAGTGCCCCCGGCCCTGCTGCTCCCCATCCGTGCAGCTGCGGGATTTGGGATGGCTGCGGTGCAGGGTTCCCTCTGCTGGCCTGGAAACCCCACGGCTCCGAGCCCACGGAGGCTTTCAGCACAGGGAAATGTCTGTTTAGAGACATTTATTGCATTTATTTTATTTAGACATTTATTTATTTTAGAGAATCAAAGGGGAGTGCTGGCTCCAGAGGGTCCCTGACCTTCCCCCAGYGTCAGGACCCAACTCCTGCCCAGGGCAGCTTCCATTCCCCCAGCACTGAAGCTCCTGATCCTTTCTCCATGGCTCTTCAGAGCTGCCCATCCCAAATAATTCCTGCCTGTTTCTGTCTGATTTAGCAATGCCACTCTCTCCAAATCCCACATGTGCAGGGAGGACAGAGGTGACCAAAACTAAAATACAACATCCTCTGTGGGTGGCCAAAATTCAGGTCTGGACATCCCTGGGAGCAGCTGGGGATAGCCAGAAGAGCTAAAGGCAGTGGATATCCAGGACCTGACCCTCCTGCCTGGGATGAAGGACACTTCCCTGTTGTCCTTTATGGCACAAATCCCCCTRTGGGTGTTTTAAGAAAGGAAAATGTGTGCAAAGGGAACTCATCTCCATCCCTAGGAAATGCTAATAAAGAAAAGGAGGCTTGAAAAAGAGATAAAMGTGAGTGTTTAACTTCACTGAAAGGTATTTAACCAGCCCAAGCAGAAGMACAAGGTCTTAGAGGTCAGAACGTTGAACAACCAACACAAATAAAGGGGAAACTCCACCCCTGTGATTGCACCCCAGTGTCTCTGCTCCATCCTTTGTCCCACACACAAGCACCCATCTCTCTCCTCCCCTCTTCCAACCTCTGTCTTTACTATTATCAAAGTGAAATTTATGAAGAGCTCGAGGCACTGGCGATTTCCTGGATTTCAATATAACTTCTTGCAATCTTAAGTGAACAGCTTGGTTGCTTCTGCCTGTCAGGGAATTTAAATTGCAAATTGAATAGTGAAATGCAGCAGCCAAGGGTCTGTGTCAGTGACTTTGGAGAGCAGAGATATCGCTTAGCAACTGGAGGCAGAGAGGGATGGAGGCTGCTGTAAACACGGCAGTGGAGGATCTGGATTTTGGGATCCCCTTTGCCCCTGGGATGCCAGAAGAAATAACCCACCAGTGAGCTGGGGGTGTGACTTAGGAAGGAAACACACAATCCTGGGTCTGCTCAGCCTGGTAGCTTGCACGGAGAAGTATTTTCTGTGTAGGCACCAGCTCCAGCAGGTGACAGAAAAGGCAGGGCTGTCCCCAGAGAAGCAGTGAAATGGCCAGAGCTGGCAGCCACTGGTTGAGATTTCCAGTTTSAGCTGGAAATAAGGACAAAATCTTCACAATTTGGCCAAGCACCAGCACTGGGGCCCACACAGGTGATGCAAACTGTACATGAGAAATCTTTTGCCACTCCTGTGGAAGAGGTATGGCCCAGCTTTGAAGGTGGCCCTGCTTTGAGCTGGAGGCTGAACCAGACACCTCTAGAGGTCCCTTTCAACCTGTTCTATTCAATGCCATCCAATCTCTTTATTTTTAATTAAACATGTTAAAAACTGGCTTCCACACTGCCAGAAATTATAACAGAGTCCTGAGGAATCACTTAAGCCTCCCCCTGCTCCTGGCAGGTTGAGGGACATCCAAAACTGTGCTGTCACCTCTTTATTGGGGCTTTTCTTGCAGGGAGGGACATCCCACGTCCCCCATGGACATTCTGTTCCTATCTGTGTTGCTAGAAAATGTTTTCCAATGTTAMTCTTGCCTAAATGAGCTTCAGCAAGCTTTCAACCCACTGGCTTGGAGTTATTGCTTAAAAACACAAACCTTCAGTGCAGCCACCATTTAAAGGCACAGCAAACTCAAATGTCCTGCAGCAATGCATTCCACCAGCCTGTTGTGCTCTGAATTRAAATTCATAATGGCTCTTCATGGAGAATCCAACAGGCCAGGAAGGAAGGGACTCTCCTAGTCTGTTCTCCTTGATCACAACCCCTGAAATTTGCATGGAGAARTCATCATTCAAGTCCACCTCACCCTAAATATCTCCAATAAGCAGAAACAGAGCTCTGTGACTCAGTGAACCTTGTCCAACACCCTGTGGTCATGGACATCTTTCCTGAAGAAATTCCACAGATGGGATTTCCYGGAGCAGTTTCCCTGCAGGRCCTGTTGAAGGAGAGACGTAGGCATTGTCCAGGAGCTGTTCATCTCATCCTTTCCATGGATCTGTTCCCAGGTGGGTTGGATTGCTCCATAATAGTGGTTTTTTCCTCCCTACAAAGGGATGAAGAAGKAGGAAGGTGCCTGCAGTGCTTATTTCCAAAAAAGCTTTAGGAAAAYGAGCCCTAGCCCATATATCCCACACAGGGAAATGACCTGTGGGCCTGGAAGCTGTAGGAACACACAGGAAAAGGCCTGTTAAGTAATTGGAAATAATGGAATTGATTAGAAATAATTGGAAATAATTTTCCAATGGGAAATATGTGTTTTGGGGAATGCTACAATCACCAGGGAGGATTTATTTCCACTGAGGCTGTGCTGAAGCAATTCCTTGGTGTTCTCCTTGGGGGACTACTCTTAGTGCCAGAACAATKTGTTCCTGAGGAGAACAGGTCCAGGAAACCTTGGCAAGAAATTTTTGGGTGAGGATCAAAGACCCAACAGCCACTAGATCATAGAATTTTATCAAATTCAGGGACACCCCAAGGTCTGGGAATGATTGGCATCTGACTCCATTGATTCAGAATGCTGAATAATTGCTTTATTAAAACTATATTACATTACATTACATTACATTACATTACATTACATTACATTATAACTATATTACATATTATATTATATTATAACTATATTATATTATATTGCATATTATATTATATTATATTATATTATAACTATACTATACTATACTATACTATACTATACTATACTATACTATACTATACTATACTATACTATACTATACTATACTATACTATACAAAAGATACTAAAGAAAAACCCATGACTGTCTCCAGACAGTCAGGACACACCTTTGACCCAATTGGTCAAGGAATCAAAACAATCCTCAGCAGAATCCAAATCACTTCAGGTAAACAATCTTCCTAACACATTCCACATGTGCAAAAACAACAGGAGTAGCCAGTAGAGAGAAGAATTTTTTTTCTCTTCTTCTCTCTGTGCTTTTCCAGGGAAAATCCTGTAAGAGAGAATTATGTCTCTCTCTGTTCATCTAATTATTATTTTATTATTATCTCTGTWCAGAGAATGTGAATGCCACAGTGGCTTGGGTCAGAAAGGAGCTTAAAGATCTTAAAGATCTCCTGGTTCCACAATGGGCAGGGGTGCCACCTACTAGATGCACATCCAAAGCAATTCAGGGAGTAATTCCTGTATTTCTCCAGTGTTCCAGAATAACCCCAAATTATTTCTCCCATTGCAAAGAACCCTCATAGGCTGTGACTTAAAAGGAGCAGGGATATTTCTCTGTCCATCCCTCACCCCCGTGGGTACAGCACTGTTTGCTGCCTGGCCTCAARTGCTGGCATGGCTTCAGCTGTAGGAACCAGCAAGTCTCACCCCAGAACCAACTGCAATTTCCCAGTCAGTGCTAAATTCCCTGAAATCCCACACTTCCTCTGGAAGGGTGTTGACATTTACTCAGCTGCTCGTCAAATGTCTGGAGATGTGAACGTCTCAAACAGGAGCTGTTGTCAGGGAAGGAACACAGAGACAGGTATTTAGCATGATYTGGGGAGAGGTGTCTGGTGAGAGGGTGTTTTGTGTCTGCCTGCCTTTCCCCAGGAAACAGTTGGTGCCAGGGTAGCACATCAGATGGCAGAGGAGTTTTGTGGGATAAGCAGAGAACATTTAGCTGTGGAAGACCAGCAGAGATGTGGAAAATTCCCTGTCTCTGTCATTCATTTTCTTTCATGAAAAAAGGACTTGACAGGAGGTTGTAGACAGGTGGGTTTGGTCTCTTCTCCCAGGAAACCTGCAAAAAATCAGGGGAAACGGCCTCAAATTTTACCAGGTGAGTGAGACTTGCATTTTTAGGGAAAAATCTTCACTGAAAGGGTGGTCAGACATTGGAAACAAGCTGCTCAGGGAATGGTTGAAACCACCCAGCCTGGAAGGGTTCCAGAAACATGGGATGTGCTCCTGGGGATATGGTTATGGTGGTGAATCCACAAGCCCTAGAAGGGTTCCCAAAAACGATGGATGTGGCTCCTGGGATATGGTTTATTGGTGGTGGAATCCACAAGCCCTAGAAGGGTTCCAGAAACATGGTGTGGCTCCTGGATATGTTTATTGGTGGGTGAATCCACAAGCCCTGGAAGGGTTCCAAAAACGTCTGGTGGATGTGGCTCCTGGGACATGGTTTAGGTGGTGGTGAATCCACCAGCCCTGGAAGGGTTCTGAAAACCTGTGGATGTGGCCCCTGGGACATGTTTAGTGGTGGTGAATCCACAAGCCCTGGAAGGATTCCAAAAAACGTGGATGTGCCTCCTGGGGACATCGTTTAGGTGGTGGTGAATCCACCAGCCTGGAAGTGTTCTGAAAACCTGTGGATGTGGCCCCTGGGGACATGGTTTAGTGTGGTGAATCCACAAGCCCTTGGAAGGATTCCAAAACTGATCTGGATGTGGCCCTGGGGACATGGTTAGTGGTGGGTGAATCCACAAGCCACGGAAGGTTCCAAAAAACGTGGATGTGGCCCCTGGGGAACATGGTTTAGTGTGGTGAAATCCACCAAGCCTTGGAAAATTCCAAAAATCGTGGATGTGGCCCCTGGGACATGGTTTTTAGTGGTGGCCTTGGCAGTGCTGTGTTAATGGTTGGAGTCAGAGTGACCTTACGAGAGTTTTTCCATCCAGTGATCCTGTGAAGCATCGTGACACCAGGTTTGGCTCACCCAGGTGCCAATCACAGCTCCTTAAATGGGGAAACACAGAAGTTTGCAGGAGCAGCATCTTTTCTGTTCAGGATGAAGCTGAGTTCTTTCCTCGTGCTGTAACCCTTAGGAGCTAATTAGTCTTTGTGCCCTTCATTTCCCATGGTGAGAACACCATTCCTGTGATTTCCTTATTGAGCCTGGGCCTTGGGCTGTTCTTTATCCTCCATGAACATCTCCAGGTGAGAGAGCTCTTACACCACCCTTCACAAACCACCTCGATATGAATTATTATCCCTGTCCCCAGGAATTCCAGTCCTTAACCCTGACCCTTCAGGCCCACAGCCAGCCTGAGGAAAGTGGAGCAAAAATCCTGGGGGGGTTCAGAGCCCCAGTGTTGTCCATGTCTCAGGTTTCTGTGGTTGAGATGACCCCCAAGGTATTAGAAAGTCTCTTTTTTCCCAGCCTTGTGACCAAAGAATCTAGAGATTCCTCAGCTCTGCTTTTCAAGGTTGTTTATTTGCTCTTATCTATGACATTCTTTCTCTGACCTGCTGAGATCTGTCCAGCAGGTCAGGTTGTGGCACAGTCCCTCCCTTGGGCTGGTGTTGCTTTTTATGCTAAGAACTACATGTACTTTAGTTACAATAATTTTCCAATACCTATCACCTACTGTTAGACAGTCTGTCTCTACTCTAAACCAATCCAGAAGTGTCACCATCACAGCAGAAGATGGAAGGACAAGAAAAGAAGAAGGACAGGACATGCCCAGATTCCTCCATCTTGACCTCCTGGACCCCCATTCTAAATCCCCAAAATTCTACTTTTTCACCCTGTGACAAATTCACTATCATTCTACTCAAACCCTTGTGGCTTGTAACTCCTCACACAAAGTTGGTAATTGTTTCCATGGGCTAAAACATTCAAAGGCACAGGTGTTTGTGACTCTGTGCCCAGGTCTCTGAGCCCCTGCCAGGGTCTGGAGTACTCCCAGGGCAGCCAGAGGAATGTCCTGGGTCCTGACATCCATGGAGTGTGTAGAGCCCCATGTCCATTGTGTTGGGCATCACTGGGGAGGTTTGTTGCAGTGCTCTTCGCCTGGGCTGGAGTTTCAGAGGCCTTGTTTGAATTTAAATTCCCCTATGTCTCATTTTCCAAGAGGCAGCCTCTAAGAGGGGCTCTTTCCCTGCAGGGCTGAGGTTAATTGGCTTGTGCTTTTTAAAGGATAAAGCTGCGGAGGCTCGGAGTCAGGGCTGTTCTCCAGATTTCCATTATAATCTACATTGCAGGAAAATAGCTTTCCTGATCAAATCATCTGTCCTCTGAGCCAGAGGATAAAGAGCTGGTGATGTGGGAAATCTGCAGAGGGGAAATCTGCAGTGTCTCTGCACGACCTTGCTGGACAGAGAGGAGAAAGAAGAGGCAAAGAACTTTTCTCTGCTGTGAGGAAATGTTGGAGAGAGTGCGCAGCAGCAGTGAGCAGAATTAGGGCCATTCCTGAGCTTGGTGTTATGCACCTCTTGAAAAAAAAAAAAACAAATAGGGAAACAAGATGGTGCACAAGAGTGGGAATTCTCTGGGAAATTATGTGAGTTTGGGACGAAGCCCAAAAATTATTAAAACTTGTGGCACTCTGTGTGACAGTGCTCACAGGGGTCCGAGATGAGGGAAGAGATGAGGATCTGACTCCATGTTTCAGAAGGCTGATTTATTGTTTATCATATATGTTATATTAAAACTATACTAACTAAAAGAATAGAAGACAGGATTTCAGCAGAAGGCTTGGCTAAGAATAGAAAAAGAAGGAATCAATAACAAAGCTTGTTGGACTGACCAGAGAGTCCAAGCCATCTGACTGTGATTGGCCATTATATAGAAACAACCACATGAGACCAATCACAGATCCACCTGTTGCATTCCACAGCAGCAGATAATCATTGTTTACATTTTGTTCCTGAGGCCTCTCAGCTTCTCAGGAGGAAAATCCTAAGGAAAGGATTTTTCAGAAAAATCATGGTACACTCCTGGCCTCTTGAAAACTCGTCTGAACCTTGTCCAGGTCAAAGACAGGTCTCAAAACACCTGTGGGAATGAGGAAGCAAGAGGTGGCAGTGGGGCCTCCCAGAGCCAGGGCTGCTGTCTCAAGCTTGTTAGCTCATTCCCCAGAAAGCCTGGAATATCCCCTTTCCTTTCAGGACTGGGGAATAATGGTTTCCATGCAGCTTTTTTTAAAATTAAAAAAAAAACAAAAACAAACCACCATTATTTTGCCAAGAAATCCAATTTGTTTCCATATTTCACAAAAGCAGCAGAAACCTGAAGGAAGCAAACCAAGAGTGAGGATGAGGACTGGGAGGAAGAACAAAGAGTTTTTCACCTCTTTTCATTCGCCACCTGTTGAAAAAGGGAACAGCAAGATTCACTTCCCAGATTTGTCTTACTTCAAACTCTCGATTTTGATCTTTTCCTTTTGATTTTTCAAATTCTTGACTCTGGTAAGCACCTGTTCCCCAGGCAGCCTTCCTCCCAGCAGAAACTGCAAGGGAAAGCTTTTCCCCAGCCACACACAACCCTCCTGGTCCTTTCAGCTCCCACCTCTAGGAATTCTCACCCAGGCACTTGGACTTGCACACCTGGCACCTGAATATCCCTGTGGGTTCCCATCCCAGACCCAGCTCTCACAAGCACACAGCACCTTCTATACAACTTCTTTTATGGCACAGGAAGAAAGTTCACTCAGAGAAGTTCACCTCACCATTCTAGCTCTCCTGAAAATTCCTTTTTCTAAATCTTCTAAAAATCATATAAAAAAATTTATTTAAGAAATGGATGGGAACCAAAACACCAAAAGCTCAAAGCCTGTGGTGAAATTCCTTGTCTAGCTGGGTTTTCCATGTCCAGTTGTGATGGCTGCAACCCATTTCACACAGAAAAAGAGGAGTGACTGGCAGTCTCTGGAAGAAAACTGCATTTCTCCATCCATCCCTGTGTTGGAGATGGCCTTGGAAAAGAGAGGATTCACTGCATTCTGTGTGCAGAGAGCTGCAAAGCTCAGGGTCAGTTGCCTGGAGCACCTTCCCTTGAAGTTTCTTTTTTGAGGCACCAGTTCAGACTAGAAAAGTGAGTGAAGTACTGAGTGTTCAGGCCTGGGCTGGATGGGGCTCTGAGCAGCAAAATTGTCCCTGCCCATGGACAGAGATAGAGCTTGATCTTTAAATCCACTTCCAAACCAAAACATTCCATTATTGCATTCCATGGAAATGGCCTCAGTTTTCCTTTTTCCTCTAGCTCTTACCTGGCACACACCCAATCCTGGTTTCTGGGGTTGAGATGACCCCCGAGGTATTAAAAGTCTTTTCTCCCAGCCCCATGACCAAAGAAGAAGTCAAGATTCATCAGTTTTGCATTTCAGGCTTGTTTATTTTCTCTTATCTATAACATTTTTTTCTTTGACCTGCTGAGATCTGTCCAGCAGGTCGGGTTGTGGCACAGTCCCTGCCCTTGGGGTGATGTTGGCTTTTTATACTAAGAACTACATGTACTTTATTTACAATAATTTTCCAATACCTATCACCTATGTTAGACAGTTTGTCTCTACTCTAAACCAATCCAGAAGTGTCACCATCACAGCAGAGAAAAAGGAGGACTCAGACACACCCAATTCCTCCATCTGCCTCTCTGAACCCCCTTTCTAAAATCCCCAAAATTCTACTTTTTTCACCCTGTGACAAATTCACTATCATTCTACTCAAACTCTTGTGGCTTGTAACTCCTCACACAAAGTTGGTAATTGTTTCCATGGGCTAAAATCAAAGGCACAGGTGTTTGTGACTCTGTGCCAAGGTCTCTGAGCCCCTGCCAGGGTCTGGAATCACCCAGGGCAGCCAGAGCAATGTCCTGGGTGCTGACAACCCAACAGCCACATAAATCAGCACCAAGGCTGACAAAAGGTGTGCCAGGTACTACAAGGGGACAGGAAATCCTCCCCTCCTGAGTGTTGCATTTTAATTCTCTGGAAAAATCCCTTCGCCCAGGATTTTTCTCCTGGGAAGCTGAGAAGCCTCAGAGAAAAGGAAAACAATATTATCTCATTTGCTTCTCCTGTGTTGTGCTCATGTGCAATGTGTTTGGAGATTGTTTACCCACAGGTGATTGTTTCATTGGATTCTGCTGTGAGTTGTTTTGTTGTCAAAACAACTTGACCAATCAGKGCCAARCTRTGTCAGGACTCTGGAGAGAGTCACAAGTTTTCATTATTATCTTTTAGCCTTCTGTCTGTATCCTTTCTGTATTCTTTAGTATAGTTTAGTATAGCATTCTTTAATATAATATAGTATCATAAAATAATAAATTAGCCTTCTGAGAACATGGAGTCMKATCCATCATTCCTTCCTTCATCAGGGCATCCTGCAAATACAATGCCTTATTCCTGAGCATCCCMCTCACCCACTGACACCCAGAACTGTCACTCACCTCCCCTCTGCTGCTCAGCACTCCAGGGAAGTGCAATCCAAAGGCCATCTCCACCCCATCCATCCTGTAAACCGTGCTTAGGACTGGGTGAAAAACAAATGTTGAGATTTCTCCCTCTCCCACGGCCGTATATTCTCACTGCTGAGCTCCTACCCATAAAGTTTACAAGATGTTTGCCACAGGGGTGATTTGTATCAGAGAGGATGTTTACCTATGGTAAATCACAGCCTGCTTCTTTGTGTTCTCCTGAAATTTCAATTACTGAAACTATTCCTTTATTTCTTGCTTTGCTGTRTGTTTTTCTCATTTAGGCAATGAGCAGCACCGTTCAAGTTTGTTCCTGTGTGACTCAAGGTTTTATATGACCCTCATTTTGCCTTGATGCTTTATGCTCTGCCTGGGTGTATTTCTCTCTTTGTATTCCCATTTTCTGCTTTGAGCTATTTTATAACACCTTGCTCCTGATGAAATTGCTGTTGCAGCTCCAGGTCAGGTTTTTTTGGGTTCAGGAACAGGACTGTGAGCTTTGTGAAAGGTTGCAGCTCTTTCCCCTCCACTGTGCATCACTTTCTGACCCGAACTGCCACGTTCCACCCCTGCTGGGGAAGGTGGTCGGGGCTAAAAAATAGAATTTCCAGGGAGAGAACTGGTAGGGAAGTTTAGGGCTGGTGTGCACTGCCCACTTGGAGAAATGGCTTGGTTGCACTGGGGAGACTTGGCTGCAGAGACTCACAGGACTGATGCAGACCCAAACCCCAACAGGGAAAGCTCTGCCTGTTCTCTAGGACTGATTCAGAATCCATGGCAAGCACAATAATCCTTTTATCAGTTTCCTAACTTGTAAAATTGCTTCCTTCTCCTGGCTGAGCAAGCTTAATAACCATGTCTGGGCCCTAGGTCAGGTGTAAAAATCAAGAGTCTGACCTGCCTGACATGGACCCTGAGATCAGCTCAGCTGGCTGGAGCGTGGTGCTGATAATGCCAGGATTGTGGGTTAGATCCCTGTGTGGACCATTCACTCTAGAGCTGGACTTGATGATCCTTGTGGGTCCCTYCCAGCTCAGAATATCCTATAATTCCATGTCCAAGCCATCCTGATTGGTACCTAAGTGCTGTTTCTCTTTCTCAGTCCTTTTGACATTTTGCAGGGGCTCTGCCATCAGAGCTCTCCACTCTCACACCCATTTTTGCATGGTTTCCATGCAGCTTATTTTAAATTAAACAAAACGAAACCCAAACCACCATTATTTTGGCCAAGAAATCAATTTGTTCTAATTATTGTGGTGCTTAACAATCCCCTGTCTGTTTTGGAGCATAGCTCTGACCATAGCACATCTTGGCCCCTTGCCTGCAGTTATTGTTGTCTGAGATAATGTTTATGATTGAGTTCAGCGAGTTGTGCATTTCCTTATCTTTCCACATGTCTGTGAATGCCAGTATTTGGAGTCAATCCAACAGAATCCCAGGATGATTTTTCAGAGACAAGCCAACAAGAGAATATGAAAAGGGAAAATGTGATGGCAAGGGCGAGAATATGAAATTTCTTCTACAGATGCAGCGGGTTTGATAAACCCTGGGCATTGCAAGATCTGAATTGTGGGGTCCAGAAAGGACCTAAAAAAGACACAAAAATGTCCTGTGTGCACTGGGACATAATGGGAAATCTCCTTGTCCTGCTGTGTCCTCTCCACAAACACAGAAGAGTAGAAATAAGCTCTGTAAAGGAAAATGAAACAAATTATTCCAATACAGTTGGATTTCTCATCAATTATAGAACATTGAAGTMATTTTGGAGGCAGGAACATCAGTGATTGTGGTTCTCTGAGCTGTTGTGCAAACTTCAGGATATCCTTAAATGATGTTGCCTATTCCATCAGCAAATGGGAATATCAGTAGAGACTGAGCAGAAATATTTGCTATCACCACKTGCAAAGTGCTTTGAGATCCTGGTGTGAAGGAAATGGAAGATGAGCAAAGCATCTTCCTCACTAAACTCCTTAGCCATGGTAATTCTACACGGTCATCGTTCACAGGAAGAATGTTTTATTTGGGAAGGAATAATCACATCTTGCTGCCAAAACATGAAATCCAATTATGCTGTGAACCAAAGGCTGTTTTAAAGGGTTTATAATTTCTCAGCTTTATCCTCATCAGGATATAAAGTGGGTTTTCTTCCCTTCCTTCCTTCATTTTTTGAAGGACTTAGTCCATTTCCATCTTCCCTGAGTGACAAATTTCCCTTCTCAGTGGCAGAGTTAACAGGTGGACTTTGCTTGGGATTTTGCCTCACCTTCACTATTTCCCCCTCCAAATTCAAGGCAAACCCGTGGTCCCTACTCTGGTTTTATTGTTTCCCACTGAATATGAAATGCAAAACCATGGGAGTATTGAAATTGGGAGTTTCTGCCTGTTTCATCCTCTTGAACAGACTTTGTGGCTAAACTTTGGATCCAGTCCCTGTAAAATATTCATCCATGGGGAATACTTTTTTAAGCGTTATTTAAAAGAAGTGGTGCCCTTCCTTCCTTTTCCTTTCCTTTCCTTTCCTTTTCCTTTTCCTTTTTCCTTTCCTTTCCTTCCTTTCCTTTCCTTTCCTTTCCTTTCCTTCTTTCCTTTCCTTTCCTTCCTTTCCTTTTCCTTCTTCCTTTCCTTTTCCTTTCTTTCCTTTCTTCCTTTCCTTCTTCTTTCCTTTCCTTTCCTTTCCTTTTCCTCCTTTCCTTCCCCTTCCCTTCCCCTTCCCTTAATCTCTTTTCTCTTTTCCCTCTTTTTTCTTTTCTTCTCCTCTTTTCCTTCTTTTTCTCTTCCTTCTTCTCTTTTCTCTTCTTTTCTCTCTCTCGGTTTCTCCCGCCAAGCCGTTCTTCATCTTTTCTCTTTTCCTTCCCGCTTTTTCATTTTCCTTCCCCTTTTTCCCCTTTCCTTCTGTCTTGAACATATAAATAACATAACTCCTAAGAATGGAAATTTTTGTGTTTATGGTGTGTCAAATTCCTCTCTATCCACGACTTTAAAACAGAAGGAGTAAAGGCCATGCAGGACTGAGAATTTAAAGGCAGGAGAATGGGGTTTCTTCCTGTTGCTGCCWCAGATTTTTATTAAAAACACAGGTTTGGGAAACATATGGGGTAAAGGTTCTCCTTGAGACAACAGGGAGATGGGGTCAGGGTGGGATTTGGTAAAATTCTGCTGCTCTAGAGAAGGGTTTGTCATACATGAAAGGAAAGAATCCCATCAGTGGATAAAGCAAGAAACTGATGCTTTAAAGAATGGTTCAGGATAAGAAACTGCCCTGGTGGCACTGGTGTGTTTAGGGAGGTTGGCAAGGAGGTGATGGCAGTGGTAGGGCTGCCATCCTCCAGAGGCTGAAGAAATACATTTGTCAGGAACTAATTAGGTGGAAATGACCTTGCCTTGCTGTCTTTACAGCCCTAAATTCCAGTGACTGAGGAAGTCCCTTGCTGGGTTAAGCCTCCCTCTATTAAACCCTTCTGTGTAGAGTGTAAATCCTCTCAACCAGGCCGAGCCTGAGCTCRGGACTGCAGTGCAGTGCCACAGGTCCAGCCAGACCTAGTTCCAGTTCCAGGCAGCTGCAGGAGACCCCAGAGCCAGCCCTGCCAGCAGGGACAGATGTGCACTGGGCTGGACTGACAGCTGTGCCTTGTGCAGTCCTCCTGCCTTTTCCCTTAGGATGAAATGGGGAGCTCCTGACTCCCAAACTGGACTCAAAYCCAGTGTGCAGAGCTCCCAGGAGTACTGAAAACACTCCTGTGCCTTCAGCCACAGAAACATCTGGCCCCTCCTGCTCCTGCAGCTGCAGTAGCCTGGTCTGAATCCCGTGACAGCTGGAAAGCTCAAGATGGATGAGCTACTTGCCTTTCCTCCCTGATTCCTTGATTCATTAGCTAATGTCTGAAAAGCACTTTGGAGCTCAAGAGTGTTAAGTGCTATTATTATTAGAGACCTTTCATATGAATGTTGATTGAAAAAGATAATTGATACCTTTCTACCTTTCATCCTTTTTTTTTTTTTAATTTATTTTTTTCACATTTTTATTAAAGAGAACAGTAACTGGCTTCCCCAAGAGGTGGAAAGGAAGAGTTGGATGTGCTACTGACACGGGAGATGGTGTAGTCCTGATGGAGGACACTAAGAATGGGAAAAAATTGGAAAACCAGGAGATGGGGGCTTCCATTTCTAGAGGATGTAACAGAATTTATGGAACAAGGCTTGTACTGTTTGCACGTTCCAGGCCATTTCAGTTCCTCTTATATGAAAGAGAAGGAATTATTTGGTTGTGTTTTGCCACTTGGTTCAGCTGCCCTCTCTCAGGCATTGTGTCTTGGGGTGTCCAGGCTGGGTGTCCTGTCTGACACTGGGCAGGGAATGGATGTGTTGGATGTCTTGTTCCCTGCATGGATATCTCCCAAACCCCAGCTCCACAGACCAMGACATCTTTATCAAACCAAGTCAGAAATGGCTGATGTTGCACCTACCTCAAAGTCAGCATTGAAGTGTTTCTTTGTTTGTTCCCTTTTTCCTTTGGTCCTTGGGCCAACAGATAAAAATCAGGGATGGGACACAAAGACTCTGCAGGCTCCAAATCCATGGATATTTCTGAGCTTGCTGGGTGGGACCTTTAGGGAAGCAAATTTAACTGGCACTGTGTCTTGGATGGCGGTGGTGTACAGACCTCTAAAGGTCTTTTACATCCTGAATTATTCTGATTCTTAGCTCAGGATGACAAACTGGACCTCTGGGTATCCAACCCTTCCTTCTGGCTGTAAAGGGAGACAAGTGAAGGGCTAATTCAGACAGAGAATTCTATACCAGAGACCTGTGAAGTTGTGGGCTCATGATCATGCAACCAAGTTTGAATGTCTTTTCACAGCTGTAAGTCAAGACAGGCTTGTAAGTAGGAGAGTGGAAAGCAGGGCTTGCTACCAGTGATGGCTGAATCACCCCCAGGAGGTCTTTCTCCACCAGGAGTAGGTAGTGTTTGGATAAATGGAATAAAAGTCCTATTTTTGCATGGAGAAAAAGAAGGAAAATAATCCATGCACCATCTTCTGCCTCTAGGAAGTTTTGCCATGATGGGTTTGAAGGATTTGAAGGATCTAACTTGAAGCTTTAGGCAGAAAATCCTGAGTTTGCTTGAGTTGTATCTGTCCAGTGCTTCCCTGACCTTGCTGGATGCTCAGATGGCTSTTCTGACCCACCAGAACTCATGGGAAGGTGAACCCTGAGACCTGGAACACGCCCAGCCATGGAAGACAAGCAGATACCCCTGGAGATCTGCAGCTGGAAATGCCCAGCCCACAGGAGGAAAGATGAAAGCTCCTCCTGGGCACTGTGCAGCTCCAGTTTAGCACACTGACTGCCCAGGTTCAGCTGCATYCATGTCTTGTCTCCTCCACACCATCATCTTTACCCCACATGGGATTTCCATGGAAAGAAGCAGAAGAAAATGACCCAAAACAGAGGCCATGATGCTCTTTGCATGGATTCTCTTTCCATGGAAAGAAGCAGAAAAAAATGACCCAAAACAGAGGCCATAATGCTCTTTCCATGGATTCTCTTTCCATGGAAAGAAGCAGAAGAAAATGACCCAAAACAGAGGCCATGATGCTCTTTGCAAGGATTCTCATTCCATGGGGACCAAGGCTGCCAGCATTCCACTCTCCTGAGAGGGGCAGGAAGGTTTTTCTGGGACCATGGGAACAGCCAGGCCTCTCCTGGCTCTAGGACAGGTGGGACCAACCACAGGCACAGTGCAAAACTGGTGTTTAAACAGAGGCTCTTCCCCTGGAGCCCTAGAGTCACTTTTACCCTGGATAACCCCCAGCAGCACTGTCCTCTCATTTTCCAGCTTTGTTTCCCCTCTGATGGCTGCACCAGGTTGGAATTCACCTTTCAGTCTCCCACCTGGAAGCAAAAAACAAAGTGAAAAACCTGCTCCACTTCCCCCTGATCATCCCTGCCCAGGTCCTTTCACTTTGGGTTAATGGGACCCAGAGATGCTCATTTTGCACAGCTGTGGAGTAAAAGCATTTACACAGACCAAAGATATTGGTCTCACAAAAATAAATTTGCCAAACTGCTATTGCCCTATCTTCCCATTTTTATCGAGCTGGGGTTGCATTAACATTAATGAGATGTTAAAGGAGAAGGGGAAAAAAAAGGAAGAAAGAAAGTCTTCCTGAGCAAATAATAACTACTCASTCATAATTCAGAGGAAAATTATGGCTCTGTTACATGTTTGAAGCTTTCCACTGTATTTCACTCCTGCTTTTGCTAAATTATGTGCAAATGATGGAAGTCCATACATACACATGAATGTGCCTTGCAAAGTTGAAATGTTTTCTTTGCCTGGAAATTATTTCCTTTTCCAGTGACTCTCTATCTTGTTTCTTTCTCCTGTTTTCTTTCTGYCCATGCAGAGCAGATGAGAGGAAATTCTTCTTTCTTCCAAGTTCCAGCCTTGTTTAACTGGGACAAAGAACTCATTTCATGACTCAGTGGAAGGGACATCAGCTGAGATTCCTGGACTACAGAAGAATAATCCCAGAAATCCAGATCTCATTGCATTGTTATTTTTGTCRAGATTGGAAAATGGCAACACCACTCAGTTGAACTCTATCAATTTTTCTTCTCTGCATCATGGGCTTGTCATTCTGGCCCAGAAAAGCTTTGGTTTATTTTCAGTCTATTTTCCTGTTGTCCTGCAGGTTCTCAATCACCTRGAAAATACAGAGTGAAGCAGCAAAAGCTACGGGTGTAAAGAGAAAATTGTAAGTTGTTTTGGACTTTCTTGATGAAGAGTCTTAGGGGGAGTTATTCTGGTGTTATGGATGGGCTCAGCTTGTGCACATCACACCAGGGACCTGACAAAGTGCTCTGAGAGAGGGCAGCCAAAGCCAAAGGTAATTCCCACCTTTCCTGCTTCAGAGAAGCTCTCTGACAGCAGCAGATCTGAAGGAGAGCTGCTGAGACAGACACCTCAATGATGTGTCTGTGCTTGTTTCTGYAAAAACACCAGGCTGCTCAAAACCACACAGGTTTTGTAGGGAGAAAATAAAAGAGTCCAAGCTGGGATTTCCCCTTCTCCCAGGAAAAGAAAAAACAAAACAAAAGCAACCCCAGAAAACCTCATAGCAAAGTCTTTCTCAGGAAAATCAGTTTGGTCTATTCTCCTGGGACAAGAAAGGCCTCAACCCAACATCTCCCTTTCATCTGGCTTGTGGTCACCTCTGGTTACCTTTTCCTGCCATGGTTTCCATGGGTTTTTGGAGGCCAGGGAATGTGGGAATACCTCAGGAACACTCATCCTTTGCTGACAGCAAAACAGAGCAGCCCCATATCAGAGATGTRCCCTGCATTTATCCCCAGGAGCTGAAGAAACACTTCCAGCCCATACAATCCACRGCTCACCAGGAGACAGATATGCAGTGATAATTCCCCTATTTATAATTTATTTAAAAATGTAACAATAAATGAAAATTTGTATAAATTTTTAAAATTTAAACATTTGTAATTTATTTAAAAATTTAAATTTTCTCTTGTGTAAGAYAAATATATTTTTATTAAATTATATATAAGTATATATATTTTATATATAATATATTTAAAATATATTATATTCAATATATATAATTTATATATAAATAAATAATATACATATAAATATATATATAAAATTTTATATGTTATATATATAAATATTTTTTAAAATATTTATTATTATGAAATGATAACAGGCTTTGTTTGGGAAAATGACACAGTGATCAGGTTCCACAGTAATAATTCTTGTATTTAATTTTCTGCAACCCACAGAACTTACCTCTAAATGTGAATAACCACTGATTTGGGGTGCTGCATGGAGCACGTGATGCTCTGGACCTGTTTGAAACCCCATCTGAAGCCTGAGAAAGTAATTTTGGTTTCCTTGTGAAAGTTGAACTTTAGCCCATGATGCCTTCCTGGGCTTTGGCCACTGATTTTTCCTTCACTGAGCCTCAGGATTCCTCAGAAAGTCTGGAATTTGCTCCCATTGCTGCTGCAACTGAAGCTGACTSAAAACATGATCCTATTCTACCTGGTTTTATACAAACCGTCTTTTCTCTTCATCTACCCAAAGCCTCCGTTTGAAATCTCTGGCCAGATCCACTCCAGACCGGAGGCCACGGGTTCATTCTCAACTTCTTCATTTTTTAATAAACTTCTCAGTAAGCCTCACCTCTGTTTCAAAGCTGGCTACAGCATCCCTGAGCCCCGGGGCTTTGCAGAGCTTTGGCTTTCCAAATGAAAGCCTGATGCTGGCTCATTGTTCCACAACCCCTGCTCCGGCCTGACCTAAGCCCCAAAGCCTGGGATGCAAGGCAATGTCAGGATTACTCCTGCGTTTGGCAGGGAAAGCACATCAGAAAAGAACAATTAACACTTTGTTAATGTGCCAAGGAACAGACTGGTCTGCGTGCTGGCCAAAGGCAACAGAGCGACTGCTGTTTAACTTGATGTGACTGTGCTGCTGTGCGGCAGCGCTGATAGCACAGCTTAGTCCCAGCCTTAAAGCACAATGACAGATGAGAGGTCCTCCTCTAATTTCCCGTCCTCTCCAGTAGCAGGGAAYGCAGATAAAGCCAGCAGCAGAACCCTGCAGTCCCGGCTCCTACCTGGCAGATAATAATGCAAATTGCAGCGACAAAAAGTGGCAAAAATCCGCGGCAGGAAAATAGATGAATAGGGCTGATCTGGGCTCCGTGGGACAGCACCAAATGCCACTCCCGAGGGAGGCTCAGGTTCTGCTCAGATCTCTGCTGCTTTCACCAGGCATTAACATTCATTCCCATCTGGGATTGCAGKCTGCCATCGGAGCCCTGGGATGCTGCTGTCACCAAATGTGACACAATACCTCATCAGAGAATAAAGGAGTTTTTGCAAGTCTCTCAAAAACTATTTCTGCCTTCGTGTTCTGCATCCTGTGCCTGGCTGGGAGAGTTGAAAGGAGTCTGATACTTGGGGCAGATCCCAGATTAGGGTCAGCAGATGTCTCTGCATCCCACTTCACATCATCATCCTGCCTCCAGTCCCTCCCATAAACCCTTCTTCATCYGGACAATTTCATACCAAACAGGGAATATTTGACTCAGATCAGCCCAATTTCCCTGCTGCCTCCCTTTTACCCCAGGCTGTTGCTCTCCTGCCCCTCTGGGATTGCTCCCTCCAAGGGATGTACCCACTGTGCTCTCGGGGGTCTCTGTGGTCCTGGCTGACCCTGAGATGTGCCAGAGAGTCTCTTTTCCCAGCCCAGCAACCAAAGAAGGAGTCAGGATTCTTCTGGTCTGCTTTTCAAGGTTGTTTATTCTTTGCTATCTATGACATTCTTTCTCTGACCCACTGAGGTCTGTCCAGCAGGTCAGGTTGTGGCACAGTCCCTGCCCTTGGGGTGGTGTTGGCTTTTTATGCTAAAAATTATATGTACTTTATTTACAATAACTTCCCAATACCTATCACCTATGTTAGACAGTGAGCTTGTGCTCTAAACCAATCCAAAAGTGCCAACATCACCCAGAAGATGGAGGCCAAGAAGAAGGATAAAGACTGGACACACCCAGATTCCTCCATCTTGCCTCCTGAACYCCCATTCTAAAAACCCCAAAGTTCTACATTTTCACCCTGTGACAAACTAACTATCATTCTATTTAAACTCTCGTGGCTTGCAGACCCTCATRTAAAGGTTGGTAATTTTTTTCCATGGGTCAAAATCAAAGGCACAGGTGTCTTGGGCTCTGTGCTAAGGTCTCTGAGCCCCCTGGCAGGGATTTGAGCCATCCAGGGCAGCCAGAGGGATGTGCTGGGTTCTGACACTGTGCCTTTGGATAACTGAGTGATTCCTGGAGAGAGAGGGGCCAGTCCTGTCCTGCTGAATCCATGGTGGGAATGCTCTGCCCACAGCAGGAATTGCTGCTTTTGCTCCTCTCTCTTTTCATTTTGGCTSAGGCCCTCCCTGCCAAACCTCAGAGCTGAGGAGAGGCAGTGATTGATCAGGGGAAATTTCAACAGCAAAGATGCAGTCCTACAACCTTCACTCGAGATGGAATGGAAGTCACCAGGATAATAAAGATGGATAGGTGGATAGACAGATGGACAGATATGGAGATAGACAGATAGATAGATGACAGCTTGAATCCTGTATATTAAAATTGTGGACAATCTGTCACCCWGCCTCCCTTCCCTTTTTTATCCCTCCCCTTTCTTAAATTACGCCTATTACTCTGGTGAAATTTATTACAATGTAAGAAATAATGACTTTTTAAAAGATATTTTTTACTTTTTATGCAGAGGTGTGAGGGCTCCCTGAAAACAAATGGATAAAGATGTGAAAGCTTATTGGATTGTCACGTCGGATACATTATCCCCAGGGCTCTGAATGAAGAATTAGACCATGGAGATCTTATTTGACATTAGATGTTTCAATTTCTCCAAGAACATTAGGCATGTTGGATTCAGCACTGAATTCAATAATAAACAACAAGCATTGACCCTCCCCCCTTCCCCTTTTACCCCTTAGCATTTTAAGTCCAAGACATGCTATTAAGATTTATTTTACATTTTTATTATTGCGCTCACAAGGAAAGGGAGATCATATTTGCATAATTCATTTTTATACAAACCTCTCTGTATTACTTACAGCTGCCCATTCTCCCCCCCTCTAATATATGTGTTTATGTGGCAGTAAAACAATGACATTGGAACAACACACTGGGAATTATTTACTCCAACCCTGCAGGTACTGCTGTCTATTTATTAACCCCTGGGAATTATTTTGATGGAAATCCCTTTGGGTAATGCTCATCAAGAGGCTGAGGTTAGGCAGTCTGTTCCTAGAGAGAAGGCAGAAGTTTAACATCAGCCCCTCTTGGGGTGGTCAGTGAGTGGCCACTTGGCCATGGAAGCAGTTTGGGCATTTTTAGGGCTGGATGTGGCTGGGATCTGGGTGCAGGATGAGTGCTGGGACAGGTTCCCTGAGGTGCTGAACGTGGGGATGGGCACTGGATCACCCAGCATGCTGCAGAGTTCAGAGATTTCCCCACTGATKTCTCCATATCCTCTGGACCAGACCACCACAGCCCCACACAGTGCCCTGCTGAGCCTCACCAGACACAAATCCAGGTTCTCCACATCACCTCAACTCCCAGGAGCTGCTCAGACCTTCCCTTGTCAGACTGTTTTGTTCTCTGGGAGCTCTCCTGGTCCTTTCCCAAGGGAAATGCCCACTCCCCCAAACACACCCAGGGACCTGCACCCCAAACTCCCTATTTTTTTCTTTATTTTCACACTCTGCACTCACTGGTGGTGCTGGTGGTGCTGGTTGAAGGTGGTTGTCATGGAAACTCCCTTTTCTCTTTCTGCTAATTCTGCAGGATTTCTTTCTACGGCATCGATCTGTGAACGTGCCTCCTTTTCTTGCTCACCCTTTAAAATAACAGCTATTGGGAATATTTGAGGAATGTAAAATTKGCCAGGCCAGGGGGCTTCTCAGAGTGGTTGATATTGAAATTATACCTACATCCAATAGCTGCACCCYCCAGCTGCTTTCAAAGGCAGCCCAGGAAGTCTCAAGGAGGAAGAATATCCTGGCCAAAAGGTTTTTCCCTCAACCCAGTGGGAGCAGTGATGGGTTCTGCCCCTCATGCCTGTCCAACCTACAGAAATTCCCACTCTTTTTCTCCTTCACAGCCTAGTCGTCCTCTGAGACCTAAATTCATGGTATTTTTGACATCCTGGCACAGCATCTCCCACATTTTAGCTATGGAGAAACCAAACTCAGCGTTTAGTTTTTCACTTCACCATCRCTCCACGCATTTGGGAGGAGGCTTCAAATTCCCTCTACTACTCAGAATAAAATCTGTGATTCACTTTATTATCTGCTATTTTAGATACCTTCTTTTACTCTCTAAAACATCTTTCCTGATGTTTTCCAGGGTCTTTGTCTGGTTGYGAGCAGACAGGGTGTGTCTGGTGAGGAGGGACAGCTCTTTTTGACAAATGATCCACTCATTTCACAGAGATTTCCAGGAAAATAAAAAAGAAAAAAGAAAACCAGGTTTTAGACCTTTCTCTCTTAAAAGACCCACAGATGAGGGATCCCCCCCAAAAGCAGGAGAATCATATTATTAAATTATTCCATCAGATGCCTGGCAGATGGATCTGGATTTCTTCACTAGAGGAAATTTAACCTTAAAATCTCACTCCAGCTTGTTTCTCTTTCCTAAAAACATGGGTGGCCATTTTTAGGCTGCCATCAGAGTCCCCTAAGGTGAACACAGACATTTTCTGTGGTGTTTGAGGTCAGGGGAACAATGAGGAGCAGGGACTATCTGCACTCCAACATGCTGGATTTAATGACACTTCCATCAGGGAACGCTCCCCAGAGCGTCCCTCACATCTCTCCTGAAGTCAAATGGAAAATTTATTCACCCAGCCGGGGATTTATCTCACCTAGCCTCTCCTATTTCAGTGCAAGCATCACCCTCTGAGCCAGCTGTCTGGATGCTCTTTATAATCAGGGGAGAGAGATGGGCACTTCCAGAATGAGATTTGTCTGCCCTGCTTTCGACAGCTCTGTCTCCAGACAAGATGCTCTGAACACCAACAGGGCACATTTCTCTCCCAGAGTGATAAAAGGGCTTAGAAATGCTGTCAAAATCCTGTTGTGGGACAAAGGGAATGTCAGCACCCAGGACATTCCTCTGGCTGCCCTGGAGGACTCCAGACCCTGGGCAGGGGCTCAGAGACCTGGGCAGGAGTCACAACACACCTGATTGCCTTTGTTTTTAACCCATGAAACCAATTAACCAACTTTGTGTGAGAGTTACAAGCCACAAGGGTTTCAGTAGAATGATAGTGATTTGTCACAGTGGTGAAAGAAGTAGAATTTTTGGTGTTTAGAATGGGGGTTCAAGAGGGCAAAGATGGAGGAATCTGGGTGTGTCCTGTCCTTCTTCTTATCTTCTTCTTCTTCTTCTTCTTCTTCTTCTTCTTCTTCTTCTATCTTCTTTTACTCCTCTCTCCTCCTTCCTTTCTCCCTCCCTTTCTTTCTCCTCCATCTTCTGCTGTGAGTGGGCTGAAGCACTTCTGGATTGTTTACGACGCTTAGAAGACAGACTGGTCAAACATAGGTGATAGGATTATTGGAAAAATTATTGTAAATAAATGTACAGGTAGTCTCTTGTATAAAAAAGCCAACACCACCTTCCAAGCGGAGGGACTGTGCACACCCGACCTGTGGACAGATCTCAGCAGCGTCCAGAAAAGAAGTTCATCAGATAAGAAGAAATAAACACCTTGAAGCGCAGAGTTGTAGGAATCTCACTCCTTCGAGCACGGGGTAGGGAACAAAAGACTTTTGTAATACCTTGTGGGTATTACTCAGCAAACAAAAACCCCAACAAAGTGAAGACCATTATCGAGCTTAAAAATTACTCTTATAACGCAGATATGGTTTTAACAGTCTATAGTCCATGTTATCCAATAAGTATGATAACATTTCATTTATGAATGTTGTTCAAAACTGTGTACATGAGCCATCTCCTGGCCTTTCCAGCGTCCATCCCCGCACCTCTGGTGTCCTGCTTACCCTGCTGTGGAACCCAGGACATCCTCTGGCTGCCCTGGATGGCTCCAGCCCTGCCAGGGGCTCAGCAGACCATTGGCTACAGAGCCCAAGACACCTGTGCTCTTGATTTTTAGCCCCATGGAGCAAAATTTCCACCTTATTATGGAGCTTACAAGTCAAGAGAGTTTTCAGTAGAATAATGAGTTCATTTGTCACAGGCTTGAAAAAATAGATTTTCGGGGTTTTAGAATGGGGGCTCTCGGGGTTCAAGATGGAGGAATCTGGGTGTGGCCCTGTCCTTCTTCTTTCTCCTTCCTAGCCTGCCATGTTCTGGCGTGATGTTGCACTTTTGGATTGATTTAAGGTGAGGAAGCTCACTGTCTTAACATAGGTGGATAGGTATTGGGAAGTATTGGTAATAAGTACACATAGTTTTTTAGGGTATAAAAAGATGAACACCACTCCAAGGCAGGCAGAGTGCCTCTGTCTGACCTGCTGGGACAGAACGCTCAGCGGCCAGAGGAGAAATGGTTTAGATAAGAAACAATAAACAAACCTTGAAAAGAGAACAGAAGAGCCCTGACTCGCTCTTTCTCAGCTTCCTGGGCTGGGAAAAGAGACTTTCTAACACATCTCTAGGGTCACTTCTGAGCAGCAGAGACTTCCAAGACCCTGCCAGGTGTTCCTCTTCACCAGAGTGCACAGATCCAGTGTTCCTCCAGTGGAATGAGGAGGGGGGACTAAAAGCCATCACCACCCTGAGCTCCTCCCTGGCAGGGGTGTGATGGCATGCTGGGGTATCTTCCCTCACTCTTGGGTGTGTCCATCCTCCTGCCCCACCCAGGCTGGGGTTTACTGGGCAGTGGCCATGGGGTTCCCCAGTGCTGAGCTCAGCCAATAACCCTTATTCATGGGACACTTGGTGCACAGGGACACCCAGCTCTGGCCACAGCAGCATTTAGGGACATCCTGAGTCCCCAGTGTTCAGGTCAGCTCGAAGCCTGTGGCCTTCCACTACCGTGGCTAATTTCACTATTAGTCTGCAGCAGCAAGGACAGCACAGAGATTGTCCCAGGGTGTGTATCCAGTGATATCCCTCAGTGGCATTAACCACAGGGCACTGTCCCCCTCGTTCATTGTTCTAACCACTGTTCCTTCTCTCCAAGCCTAAAACGTGCTCCACCATTCCTTCTCTGGTTGTTTTTTTTCTTTTTTTTTTTTTTTAACACTAATTGTGCAATAAATTAGACTTAAATCTAGGTTTCAAGTGACCCGTGAGCAGCCTTTGCTCCAGCCCCATCAGGGTCAATAGAGAAGTTCTCAATGTCAGAGTTAGATGAGTTGCTCTGCAGGAGAAGCATTTTCGTGGAAAACCTCTCCAGCTTGGATGCTAATGGTGAAAAAGAAATATCTGCTCCATTTCTAAAGTTGATTCTCAACCCTTTACACTCAGCAGCTGTTACAAGGAGAGGTTCATGTGCCCTGAGCATTTATCTCCTGGCACAAAGGAGAGGTCAGCATCCAGTGTTAGCTCCACTTATCTGTCACCAGCATTGATGGGAAGCCTGCTCTTCCCCCAGCACACGGAATTGCATTTCATGGACACGGGATTTGAGAAAGATTACCCTGGAGTTTGTATCCCACCTTGTTTCAGAGCAATGCAGAGATGTGCCTTCAGCTTTGAAGGGAAAAAGGAGAAGGCACTTAATCAATAGCCATGTGATGATAAGCACATAAAAAAGTGATGAGCTTGGCCAGCCTGTATATATCATCAGCAGGACCAGATGGAAATGTATTATATCAGGAAGAAAGATGACCATGGTGGGGATGGTTTTTATGAGGGTCAAGACTGCTTTAAGGAGTACTCAGTTATCTCATGGAGCCTCTTACCTGGAGCATTCACAGCTCTTTATTAGGATGAGGGAGGGAAATAGCAATGAATATTTTTAGGCTGTGTCCTGGAGAGGACAGAAACAGAATATTTTGAACTTCCAGAATCTCCTGTCCGGAGCATAGAAAAGGGCAGAAAAAGGTTATTTTACTTCCAAATATCTCCTGTCCAGAGCACAGGAAAAGTCAGAAACCAGGTTGTTTTTAACTTCCAAAATCTCCTGTCCAGAGCACAGAAAAGTCAGAAACAGGTTAACTTCCAAAATCTCCTGTCCAGAGCACAGGAAAAGTCAGAAAACAGGTTGTTTTAACTTCCAAAATCTCCTGTCCAGAGCATACACACATGCAGAAGCTATAAGGTAATGCAATAAGAATTTTTTTTCTTTTTTTTATTATTTTCTCTTCCCATGACAAACACTTTTACACTGGTGCAGTGTTGCTGTAGGACTGGAATCAAAACAGTCTGAAATCCGTAATGTGCTCTCAAAGAACAATCTTTTCTTCCTCCACCACACCAGCAGCTCCTTGTCAGGTTTTAAACCTGCCTGACTTTAGCCTTGCTGCAGCTGTGCAGTGCTGAGTGAAGAGGAATACTCAGGATGCACTTCCAGCTCCAGCTGTGCTTCTTGAAGTGCTTACAACTCCCAAGGCACCTGCAGCTCTTTATCACCTTCCTCCTGCTTCCTCAGCTGATCAGCCCAAGTGCTGGTGCTGCTCTTCCTAACTCTCCACGTTTTGATACGAACTGGAGTAGCAGAAATGCACTTTTGAAGTGTTTTTTAAAGCAGCCTGGCTCATTTTGGCTGTGACAGGTTGGGGAGCAGGATCACAGACAGCCAGTGCCTCTTTGGATAGGGATGAGGTGAGAACAGCCTCCAGCAGAGAGCATGGCAGAGGCAGGGCTCTCTTCAGACCATTCAGAGGGATGCTCATTCCAGACAGAGAGAATTAAATAGTGCAGGGCTGTTTAAGCAGTCCCTTCTGTACCAAATCCATGTCGTTGTTAAAAAAAATTAAAGTACAAAATTGTCAATGTCATATTTTCTGAGAAAAATCACTTCGCCAGGATTTCTTTCCTGGGAAGCTGAGAAGCCTCAAGAAAAAGGAAAGCAATATTATTCAATTTGCTTCTCCTGTGTTTTGCTGCTTTGGAATGTGCTTGGAGATTGTTTATCCAACAGGTGATTGTTTCATTGGTTTCATGTGAGTTGTTTTGACTTAATGACCAATCACGGTCAAGCTGTGTCGGGACTCTGGAGGAGTCACGGGTTTTTCGTTAATATCTTGTTAAACATTCTGTAAATATCCTTTCTCTATTCTTTAGTATAGTTTAGTATAGCAGTCTTTAATATCATATAGTATCATAAAATAATAAATTAGCCTTCTAAGAACATGGAGTCAGATTCATCTTTCCTCCCCATGAYGGGGGACCCCGAAAACACCACACATAACCATTTCGGTAGTCATAGTAAGAATCACAGAATTATAGAATCATTGAATGATTTGGGTTGGAAGGGACTTTAGAGATCATCTCATCCCAACCCCCTGCCATGTGCAGGGACACCTTACACAGTGCAGGGTTATCTGAGTTCCAGGCAGCTGGTTGAGAGCAGGGCAAAGCTGCCTCTCTGAACACACAGGGCACCATGATCTTCCCACTGAGGTACTTGTATGATATAATAAATAAATACCAATAAAAATAAATAAATAAATACCAATAAAAATTGGTATGATATAATCCATATACATTATTGTATTGTTTGAAAAGGAAGAAAAGCAGTTGAGGCAGAGAAGGTAGCAGCCATTTGGGTAAGCCATGAAATGGCATTATTCTAACTCAATTACCTGGCTGAAAGAACAGTTGGGTCTGTCTTGTTTCTTTTGACTGTGTTTGAATGAATGTGTTTCTTTGAGATGGAAGCTGTGATCCCAATGATCCCAGAGTCCCCAGGAAAGGCATTACATACCAGAAATGTCTCTTGACCATGGAAGATGCTGGAAGCAAAACCTCATCCTGGGACCCCGTGGTCAGCAGAGGTGATTCCCACTATGGGAGAGAGGCTTTGGCTTTCCACTGCTCTGCAAAAGTTGKTAAAGCAGCCAGTCTTGGCAGGAAGGAGCAAAATCCAGGAAAAACAGAGAAGAAGAATCCCATGGCCAGTGCTTTACAGATGATCTCTGCATCTGGAGCTTCTCTCCACCCCAGACCTGCCCTGGCTTCTTTGGCTTCCTGACCCACCTGCAGTGCTGTGCCCCGCTCTGGAGAGCCCAAAATCCCAAATTGCTCCAAGCCCTGTCCAACCTGGCCTTGGACACGTCCAGGGATGGAGCAGAAGAGCCAGGAACACTGATTTTCCTTCAGCATTTATTGWCTGTGGTGACTCTGCTCTTGTGAGACAACAGTTGTCTCCTAGCACAGGTTGATACATCACAGGAAAATCATTATTCCAGAACTTAACCTGGAGCAGGCTGAGCAAACCTGCCCATTCAGACCAATGGCTTTGCCCCCTGGAAGGGACAAGGGCTGTGTGATAAAGCCACCAGAGTGTCCTCTCAAATCCAGGTGTTGTGTGCCTGATGTCATTCAAGGCCCAGAAAAGCCAAGCAGAGCCCCTTCAGTTGCCATTCTCATGGCTGGTCTCTCCCCACGGTGGAGTTTGTGGTGACAGAATTAATGTGGTTCTAAAGGYAATTTGAAAGCGTCAAGAGAGGGAAATTATCACATGAAAATGCAAATCATGCCTTATCTGGGCTGTTCCATGGCTGCTATGATTCATCATCATTTCTTCATCGTCATCTGTTTTTTCTTCTTTCCAGGTGAGTTTCAATTAAAAAAAAAAAAAAAAAAAAGGAAGGAGTAGTGGTAGAGCAGAGCTTAGTTTGCCAGGAGAGATTTATGGCTCCTTTTATCTGAATGTGAAACATCCTTCAACAGGGCAAGAATATTAAACATTTCAAATCACATCTAATCACTCAGCCCTGTCTCTGATGGTGACCACACATTCCTCACACACAGCTCAGGTAGCTCTGCCTTGTCCCCAGGTTTCAGGCAGCAGCACTCCTCCCACCAGCTTTCCTACTGGACCAGGGGTGTAAGCTGTATGTACACCTCAAATTCACTGAAGCGTGCACAAATCCACCCTAGCAGAAGATCCACAGTGCTGTTCTCACACTTCTCCAGCATAACTTCATTCTTTAATGCAAGTCATGGTGTGATGGGGTCACATCTCCAGCAAACCTCATTTCCTGAGTGCTGTGTGTGGGATTCAGACCTGTGCATTTTTACACTGGTTGATGGTGAGTGTGACGGTACAAGGAAAGGGAAGCAGGGTCTGATTGTTCCAAGAGGGAGAATCATCAGAAGGTAAATTCAGCATAACTAGGTGGAGAACTTCACACACAGAAGTTCACCTCTGAAATTCCTTATCCTGAGGTTGCTGAGCATACAAATGGTTCAAAACTTAAGGAAATTGTGAAATAGAAACAGAGAAGGTGCATAAACATGAAAAATAATTTCAGGCCTCTTACTCCCAGAAGGCAACAAGATGCTTAAATGCCACAATGTACCAGCCTCATTTTTTTCTATTTTCCCTCAGTCATTTTTGGAGACAGGACACAACTCCACGGATTGAGAACATCCTCTCTTCTCTCTACAGTCCTGGACATTCTGTGGTGACCTCCCAGTGCAGCATTGTGGGAGTGGGAAACAAGGCTGCCAACACCTCCCTCCAGCTGTCCTTCACCTCAGCAGTCCAGACCAGGAATTGCCCAGGCAGAAAACCAACCCTGTGGATGCTGTGACATTTCTCCCCAAGTGTGGGAGTTCAGCACATCACTTCGGATGTGCAGAGCCTCCCGAGACCCCGAGACCCACGAGGGGCTCGGAGATCTTGGCACGAGGCCCGGAACACTTGGTGGCTGGATTTTGATCCCGTGAACGACTTGCCACCTTGGTGTGAGAATTGGAAGGTCACACAGGTTTAAAGGGTGTTTTTTTAGAATGCACATGGGGTGAAAATATAAGTTTTAGGATTTTTGGTATGTGGGCTATGGGGACAAGATGGAGGGATCAGGGCATGTCTCGTCCTTCTTCTTTCTTCTTCTTGTTCTCCATTTTCTGCTGTGATGTTGGACTTTGGGATTGGTTTAGAATAGAGATGCACTGTCTAACATAGGTGATGGGTATTGGAAATTAAAGGTAAATATGATGTATGTAGTTTGTAGTATAAAAATGACAACACCGCCCCGGGGGCGGTCAGAGTGCCTTGGCTGCCTTGCTGAACAGACCTCTGCTCAGCAGGGAAAAATTTTATAGATAAGAAATAATAAACAATTCGAAGATCGAACTCCAGAGAGTCCAGTCTCTTCCTTCGGAGCCCTGGGGCCGCTCCCAGGACCACACAACTTATCTTGGGACGAGAAAAGATATCGAACCCGAGACCAGTACTCTACACATTCCTCAAGGACAAAGACAGCGTTCAGTACCCCTTTGGCCCGACCCTTCCTTCCTTCTTTTTCATACAACGACTGCACTCGACTCCGCAGCCGCTGAGAGACATCTCAGCAGGTGACCATGCACCTAGACATCTTGGCAAGAGGTCTGCGAGTAGCAGCTACGGGATAGACAAATCTCAACTGTCAGCATGTCTGAGCAGAAGATGCTTCTACCTCAATTCTGATCAGGCAGCTGGGTCTATGCTGCCTGCATCCAGTAACTGTGGGTCCTTACAGGATGCATATCTGCCCTGGAGGCTGAATTTTACTTTTTTCGCCTTTTTGGCCAAATGTGGAAACTGGATAAAAGATAAATAAAATGCTCACAGTTGAACTGTCAGTTAAAGAGTTGGATCTTGATGATCCCTCTGGGTCCCTTCTAGCTCAGGATATTCAATGATTCTGTGATTTATATTACCCTGCAGCATAAATACTTTCAGCTTTCATTTGAAGTGACAAAGAATAACAGAATGGTTTGGGTTGGAAGGGTCCTTAAAGATCATCCAGTTCCAACCCCCTGCCATGTCCGGGACACCTTCCACTGGACCAGGCTGCTCCAAATCCCATCCAACCTGGCCTTGGACACTTCCATGGTGTTACTGAGGTTAGCTGGAGTATCCATTCCTTGCTCATGGAGGCAGAGCCTCCAAACACAAAGTTTTAAGAAACAACATTTCCACGCAGATTATGCAAAGAAAAACACCCCATAATTCCACCACAGCGCTCTGGAACCATCCTGTGCATTTCTGTGGGCACATTTCTGTGTCACTTTCTTGGCTGTCACACCTCAGGCACCCCAGAGATGCAGACAAACACCATTACCCACCCAGGTGCACGGTGCAGTAAATGCACCACTCACAGGCAGCTAATCTGCGTTTGCCACTCGGTGGTTGACACTGCAGATCGGGTGTGATATGCACTGATAATGGCCAGGCTGCTCCAAATCCCATTCCAACCTGGCCTTGGACACTCCCATGGTGTAACTTGAGGTTAGCTGGAGTATCCACTCCTTCTCATGGAGGCAGAGCCTCCAAACACAAGGTTTAGAAACAACAGCTCCACGCGAGACTATGCAAAGAAAAAAACACCCCATAATTTCCACCACAGACTCTGGAATAATCCTGTGCATTTCTGTGTCACTTGACTGGCTGTCACACTCAGGCACGCCCAGAGAATGCAGACAAAACCATTAACCCACCCAGGTGCACGGTGTCAGTAAATGCACCCATCACAGGCAGCTAATCTGCGTTTGCACTGGTGGTTGACACTGCAGATCGGGTGTGATATGCACAGATAAATGGCAATTAAGCATCAATACCTTCAGATCCCAGAGCTGCCAGGCTCCCTTCCAGAGCAGGCCTGAAAGGAAAGCTTTGCCATTATCTGCACCCTGCACTGCGAGCATATCCATATCCAACAGCACTTAGGAACCACTCCAACAATGTGATCATCTTAACAAGGTCAGCACCTTTCCTCCCCAGGACCCCGTAACAAACTTAGCATCAGCTCCTAACTAATTGAATTGGAGCATGATCAACAGTCTAATTGGAAGACTGCCCACATCCATTTCAAGCCATAGGATTTCCCAATTTGCCTTCTGAGCTTCTGCTCAGAGTTAGGAAAAAGCAAAAGAAAAAAAAGAAAATAAAAGAGAAGGAAGGGGGAAAAAGCAGAGGGGAAAAATCGGCTTTACTTAACAGTTTGCTATTTTTGGTATCAAAAGGAGTCTGCATTGTTATTAGAGGGAGAGATCTTATCCCTCTTAGGAGCCCGATGAAGTCGGTCTGTGTAACCTTAAATCACTCTGTTAACTGGAGGATGCTTTTTTCCCTGCTGGAGGCACACTGGGAGAAAAAAACAAAAACCAAAGAAAAAGAGAGAGCAACTCAAAGGAACAAGTCCAGCTCTGCTGCTGCAGACTGAAAAAGCAGAGTGACAGGGTGGGATTAGCTTTGGGGTCTTGTGTATTGATTCATGTTCGTCAGAGGAGGCAAGGAGTGGAGGGAGAGGGAATAAAGAGATTTAAATGTTTCATCTGTCCTGGTGTGACTGGACAGCCACAGGGAGGCACCCTGAGCTGACTGCAGACAGCTACAAACCCGCAGCTCATTAAACACTTATGTGTGGTGAAGAGTTTATGTATTTACTCCATAGTAGTAATTATTGTTTTTTACACCCACAAACTGCCCGTTCGACAAGATATTTCGGGTCAATGCACAGGGAGATTCTTGTCTCTGCACACCGGAATGATGCTGCTGCTCCTTATTTATGTTTTTTATCCTGTTTCCTTCTTTTGTTCCTGTTCTGGCACAGCAGTCCCAGCTTTACAGTGCAGGGTTATCTGAGTTCAGGCAGCTGGTTGAGAGCAAGGGCAAAGCTGGCCTCTCTGAACACACAGGCACCCGTGAATCTCCACTGAGGGTACTGGTATGCGCATATAATAAATAAATTAAATAAATACAAACTACAAATAAAATAAATCGAGTTATTATCTTATGTGGGTCTCGGAATTCAGCTGTCTTTTTCTCTGTCCCGAATAAGTTGTGTGTCCTTGAAACGGGCCCCAGCTCTGAGAATGAGACTGGACTCTCTGGAGTTCGATCTTCGAATTGCTTATTATTTCTTATCGATAAAATTTTCTCCCTGCGAGCGAGGTCTGTTTCAGCAAGGCAGCCAAGGCCACTCTGACTGCCCCCGGGCGGTGTGTGTCATCTTTGTAGTACTACAAACTACATTTAGCAAACATATTACCTTTAAATTTCCGAATACCCATCACCTATGTTAGACAGTGCATTCTGCTCTAAACCAATCCCCAAGTGCGCCAACATCACAGCAAGAAAAATTGGAGAACAAGGAGAAGAAAAGAAGAATGAGAGACACGCCCTGATCCTCCATCTTCCCCATAGTCCACATACCCAAAAATCCTAAAACTTATATTTTTTACCCCATTGTTTGGATTTCTTGAAAAACACCCTTTAAACTGGGATGTGACCTTCCAATTCTCAACACCAAATGGTGGCAAGTCTCACGGGATCCAAAAATCCCAGCCAACAAGTGTCCCGGGCCTCGTGCCAAGTCTGCGAGCCCTCGGTTGGGTCATCGTCGGTGTCTAAGGTTGCGGTGAGCTCCGCAACATCCAAAGTGATGTGCTGAACTCCCACACTTGGTGGAGAAATGTGCACAGCATCCACAGGGTTTGGTTCTTCTGCGGGCAATTCGGTCTGGACTGCTGACGATTGACGGAACTGAGGGAGTGTTGGCAGCCTTGTTTCCCCACTCCCACACATGCTGCACTGGGGAGGGTCACCACGAATGTCCAGGAGCTGTGAGAGGAGAAGGATGTTCTCAATCCGTGGAGTTGTCGTCCTGTCTCCAAAAATGGACTAAGGAAAATAGAAAAATTGAGGCTGGTACATTGTGGCATTTAAGCATCTTGTTGCCTTCTGGACATAAGAGGCCTGAAATTATTTTAATGTTTAATGCACCTTTTCTGTTTCGTATCAATAAATTTCCTTAAGTTTTGAACCATTTGTATGCTCAGCAACCTCAGGATAAGGATTTCAGAGGTGAACTTCTGGTGTGTAAGTATCTCCACCGTAGTTTATGCTGAATTTACCTTCCTGATGATCTCCCTATCTTTTAGGAACAATCAGACCCTAGCTTCCCTTTTCCTTGTAGCCACACTCTCACCGTTCAGACCATGTTCTGTAAAATGCACCCAGGTCCTGTAAACTCCTCACACACAGCACCAGGAAATGAGGTTTTGCTGTGATGATGGACCACCCATCACACCCATGACTTGCTATTTAAAGAAGGAGGATTATGCAGTGAGAAATGTGGCAAGAAACAAGCACTGGGCATCTTCTGCTTAGGGTGGATTTGTGCAGCTTCAGTGGAATTTGAGGTTACATTACAGCTTACACCCCTGCTGATCCAGTATGGAAGCTGGTGGGAGGATGCTGCTGCCCTGAACCCTGGGGACAAGGCGGCTACCTGAGCTGTGTGTGGGAAGTGTTGTGGTCACCATCAGAGTACAGGTCTGTAGTGATAGATGGTTATTTAAGGTTTAATATTCCTTGCCCTGTTTAAGATGTTCACATTCAGATTAAAAGGGAGCCATGAAATGCTCTCCTGCAATTGAAGCTCTGCTCTACCACTTACTCCTTCCTTTTTTTTTTTTTTTTTTTTTAAGTTGGGAACTCACTGCAAAAAGAAAAAAAACAGTAATGAAGAATATGAGTTGATGAATCATAGCAGCCATGGTAGACAGCCCTAGGATAAGCATGAGTTTGCATTTTCATGTGATAATTTCCTCTCTGACGCTTTCAAATTACCTTTAGAAGCCACATTAAGTGTCTGTCACCCACAACGTCCACCGTGGGGAGAGACAGTTTCCATGAGAATGGCATTCTGAAGGGGCTCTGCTTTGCTTTTCTGGGGCCCCCCCCATTCAATGACATCAGGCACACAAACCTGGTTTGAGAGGGACCCACTCTGGTTGGCTTTATGCACACAGCCCTTGTCCCTTCCAGGGGGCAAGCCATTGTTGGTCTGAATGCAGGTGTGCTTCAGCCTGCTCCAGGTTAAGGTCTGGAATAATGATTTTCCTTGTATGTATCAACCTGCTGCTAGAGCAACTGTTGTCTCACAAGAGCCATGAGTCACCACAGTTCAAGTTAAATGCTGAGGAAAATCAGTGTTCCTGGCTCTTCGGCTCCATTCCTAGAATTCCAAGCGCAGGTTGGACAGGTTTTCCTTGAAATCATTATGGGATTCTTGGCTCCTCCAGGGGTTTGGCGCACAGACTGCAGCAGTGGGGTGTTCGGGTAGGAGCCAAAAAGCCAGGGCAGTCTGGGGTGA
>NDFG01000009.1:2030989-2094728 GCA_002167245.1 Sporophila hypoxantha
GAGCTTCAATTGCCAGGAGAGCATCTTACTGGCTCCCTTTATCTGAATGTGAACATCTTAAACAGGGCAGAATATTAAACCTTCAAATCAACCATCTAATACTCAGACCTGTACTCTGATGGTGGACCACAACACTTCCCACACACAGCTCAGGTAGCCCGCCTTGCCCCAGGTTCAGGGCGAGCAGCATCCTCCCACCAGTCTTCCATACTGGACCAGGGGTGTAAAGCTGTAATGTACACCTCAAATTCCAACTGAAGCTGCACAAATCCACCCTCAGAGAAGATCCACAGTGCTTGTTCTCTTGTTCACATTTTCTTACTGCATAATCTCTCTTCTTTAAATAGCAAGTCATGTGTGTGATGGGTGGTCCAATCATCCCAGCAAACCTCAATTCCTGAGTGCTGTGTGTGGGAAGTTTACAGGACCTGTGCATTTTACAACACTGGTCTTGAGGTGATGAGTGGCTACGAAGGAAGAGGAAGCATGGGTCTGATTGTTCCTGAAAAGATTAGGGAGAATATCCAGAAGGTAAATTCAGATAACTAGGTGGAGATACTTACACACACAGAAAGTTACCATCTGAAATCCTTAGTGCCTGAGGTTGACTGAGCATACAAATGGTTCATAACTTAAGGAAAATTTATTGATAGAACAAGAGAAAGGTGCATTAAACATTAAATTAATTTCAGCGCCTTCTTATTCCCAGAAGGCAACAAGATGGCTTAAATGCCACAATGTACCAGCCTCTTTTTTCTATTTCCTTCAGTCATTTTTGGAGACAGGACGACAAACTCCACGGATGAGAAATCCTCTATTCCTCTACAGTCTGGACATTCGTGGTGACCCTCCCCAGTGCAGCATGATGTGGAGTGGGAAACAAGGCTGTCCAACACCTCCCTCCAGCTGTCCGTCCACCGTCAGCAGTCCAGACCGAATTGCCCAGCAGAAAGCCAAACCCTGTGGATGCTGTGCAATTTCCTCCCCAAGTGTGGGAGTTCAGCACATCACTTTGATGTGCGGAGCCTCACCGACCGAACCCCTCTAGGACACGAACAGCCCGACGAGGGCTCGCAGACTTGGCACGAGGCCGGGACAACTTGTGGTGGATTTTGATCCCGTAACGACTTGGCCACAAATCTTGGTGTGAGAATTGGAAGGTCAATCACTGGTTTAAAGGGTGTTTTTTAGGAATGCCAACATGGGGTAAAAATATAAGTATTTTAAGGATTTGTTGGTTATGTGGGCTATGGGGAAAGATGGAGGATCAGGCGTTGTCTCGTCCTTCTTCTTTTTTCTCCTTGTTCTCCACATTCTTTCTTGCTGTGATGTTGGCGCACTTGGGATGTTGGTTTAGAGTAGAATGCACTGTCTAACTACTAGGTGATGCGTTTGGAAATTAAAGGTAATATGTTTGCTATGTAGTTTGTAGTATCACAAAGACACACAACGCCCGGGGGCGGTCGAGTGCTTGGCTGCCCTTGCTAAAGACCTCTGCTCGGCAGGGAGAAAATTTTATCGATAAGAAATAATAAGAATTCGAAGATCGAACTCCAGGAGGAGTCCAGTCTCCATTCCTTCAGAGCTGGGGCCCGCTCTTCAGGACACACACTTATCTCGGACAGGAAAAGACAGCTGAATCCGAGACCCACATAATATACTCGAACATCTCCCATCCAAGGGACAAAGACAGCACATCAGGACAGACAGTGCAGTGTCTCCAGACATGCCCTCTCACTGAGCAGGACGCAGCAGATGACCGCAGCAGCAAGGGGCACCTTTGAGGCAGAGGCTCTGAGGGGCAGGGACTCAGGGAATTATGAAAAATCTCCATGGTCAGCACGCTGAGCAGAAGATTTCACTCAAGCGGATAGGCATTGGGGTCATGCCTGCCGCAACTCAGAAATCTGTGGGTCCTTACAGGAGGCACATCTGCCCTGCAGTTGCGAATTTTACTTTCCTGCTTTTTGCAAATTGTGGAAAACGGGATAAAAGATAAATAAAATGTACAGTTGAACTGTCAGTTAAAGAGTTGGACTGATGATCCCTCTGGGTCCCTTCTAAGTCTCAGGATATTCAATGATTCTTGATTTTATATTCATACACCCTGAGCGCATAAATATTTTCAGGCTTGCATTTGGAAGTGACAAAGAATAGCAGAATGTGGTTTGGTGAAGGGTTCCTTAAAGATCATCAGCTTCCAAAACCCCTGCCATGTCCTGGGAAACCTTCCACTGGACCAGGCTGCCTCAAATTCCATCCACACTGGCCTTTGGCACTCCCATGTGTAACTGAGGTTAGCTGGAATACCCACTCCTGCTCATGGAGCAGAGTCCAAACACAAGTTTTAAGAAAACAACAGTTCCATGCAGATTATGCAAAGAACAACACCCATAATTCCACCACAGCACTCTGGAATATCCTGTGCATTTCTGTGGGCACATATTCTGTGTCACGTTGACTGGCTGTCACACCTCAGGCACCCCCAGAGAATGCAGACAAACACCACTACCCACCCCGGTGCACAGTTGTCAGAAATGCACCACTCACAGGCAGTTCATCTGCGTTTGCACTGGTGCGTTGGACACTGCAGATCGGAATGTGATATGCAAGATAAAGATGACCAAGCTGCTCCAAATCCCATCCAGCCTGGCCTTGGACACTCCCATGGTGTTACTGAGGTTAGCTGGAGTATCCACTCCTGCCTCATAAGGCAGAGCCTCCAAACACCAGATTTTAGAAACAACAGTTCACGCAGACTATGCAAGAAAAACACCCCATAATTCCACCACAGCACTTTGGAATCGTCCTGTGCATTCTGTGGCGACATTTTCTGTGTCACTTGACTTGCTTTCACACCATCGGGCACCCCCAGAGAATGCAGAACAAACCCTTTAACCCACCCAGGTCACAGGGGTCGTAATGCACCTGCGTGGTCAGTAATGACACCACTCACAGGAGTTCATCTGCGTTTTTCCCTGGTGAATTGACACTGAGATCGGTGGTGTGATATGCACAGATAAATGAACCCAAGCTGCTCCAAAATCCCATTCCAGCCTGGCCTTGGACACTCCCATGGTGTAACTGAGGTTAGTTGGGTTCCACTCCTGCGCATGAAGGCAGAGCCTCCAAAACACAAGGTTTTAAGAAACAACACATTCCATGCAGATTATGGCCCAAAGAAAAACACTCCATAATTCCATGGAAGGGACACCACAGCGCTCTGAATTCATCCTGTGCATTTCTTTGTCACTTAGACTGGCTGTTCAACACCTCAGGTAACCCCCAGAGAATGCAGACAAACACCATTAACCCACCCAGGTGCACGGTGTCAGTAAATGCACCACTCACAGGCAGCTAATCTGCGTTTGCCACTGGTGGTTGACACTGCAGATCGGGTGTGATATGCACAGATAAATGGCCAGGCTGCTCCAAATCCCATCCAACCTGGCCTTGGACACTCCCATGGTGTAACTGAGGTTAGCTGGAGTATCCACTCCTGCTCATGGAGGCAGAGCCTCCAAACACAAGGTTTTAAGAAACAACAGCTCCGCGCAAACTATGCAAAGAAAAACACCCCATAATTCCACCACAGCGCTCTGGAATCATCCTGTGCATTTCTGTGGGCACTTTCTCTGTCACTTGACTGGCTGACACACCTCAGGTACCCCCAGAGAATGCAGACAAACACCATTAACCCACCCAGGTGCACGGTGTCAGTAAATGCACCACTCACAGGCAGTTCATCTGCGTTTGCCACTGGTGGTTGACACTGCAGATCGGGTGTGATATGCACAGATAAATGGCCAGGCTGCTCCAAATTCCATCCAGCCTGGCCTTGGACACTCCCATGGTGTTACTGAGGTTAGCTGGAGTATCCACTCCTGCTCATGGAGGCAGAGCCTCCAAACACAAGGTTTTAAGAAACAACAGCTCCACGCAGACTATGCAAAGAAAAACACCCCATAATTCCACCACAGCACTCTGGAATAATCCTGTGCATTTCTGTGTCACTTGACTGGCTGTCACACCTCAGGYACCCCCAGAGAATGCAGACAAACACCATTAACCCACCCAGGTGCACGGTGTCAGTAAATGCACCACTCACAGGCAGCTAATCTGCGTTTGCACTGGTGGTTGACACTGCAGATCGGGTGTGATATGCACAGATAAATGGCAATTAAGCATCAATACCTTCAGATCCCAGAGCTGGCCAGGCTCCCTTCCAGAGCAGGGCCTGAAAGGAAAGCTTTGCCATTATCTGCACCCTGCACTGYGAGCATATCCATATCCAACAGCACTTAGGAACCACTCCAACAAGTGATCATCTTAACAAGGTCAGCACCTTTCCTCCCCAGGACCCCGTAACAAACTTAGCATCAGCTCCTAACTAATTGAATTGGAGCATGATCAACAGTCTAATTGAAGACTGCCYCACATCCATTTCAAGCTCATAGGATTTCCCAATTTGCCTTCTGAGCTTCTGCTCAGAGTTAGGAAAAAGGCAAAGAAAAAAAAAGAAAATAAAAGACAAGAAGAAGGAAGGGGGGAAAAAAAGCAGAGGGGAAAAATCGGCTTTACTTAACAGTTGCTATTTTGGTATCAAAAGGAGTCTGCATTGTTGATTAGAGGGAGAGATCATTATCCCTCTTAGGAGCCCGATGAAGGTCGTTGTGTTAACCTTCAAATCACTCTGTAACTGGAGGATGCTTTTTTCTCCTGCTGAGCCACACTGGGAGAAAAAAACAAAGAAAAAGAGAGAGCAACTCAAAGGAAACAAGTCCAGCTCTGCTGCTGCAGACTGGAAAAGCAGAGTGACAGGGTGGGATTAGCTTTGGGTCTTGTGTATTGTTCATGTGTCGTCAGAGGAGGCAAGGATGGAGGGAGAGGGAAATAAACAGATTTAAATGTTTCATCTGTCCTGGTGCTGACTGGACAGCRGCAGGGAGGCACCCTGAGTGACTGCAGACAGCTAAAAACCAGCTCATTAAACACTTATGTGTGGGGAAGAGTTTATATATTTACTCCAGTAGTAATTATTGTTATTTTACACCCMACAAACTGCCCGTGACAAGATGATTCGGGTCAATGCACAGGGAGATTCTTGTCTGCTGCACACGGAATGATGCTGCTGCTCCTTATTTTTATGTTTTTATCCTGTTTCCTTCTTTTGTTCCTGTTCTGGCACAGCAGGTCCCAGCTTTACAGTGCAGGGTTATCTGAGTTCCAGGCAGCTGGTTGAGAGCAGGGCAAAGCTGCCTCTCTGAACACACAGGGCACCCTGATCCTCCCACTGAGGTAACTGGTATGATATAATAAATAAATACCAATAAAAATAAATAAATAAATAAATACCAATAAAAATAAAATAAATACCAATAAAAATAAATAAATAAATACCAATAAAAATAAATAAAAATAAATATAATAAATACAATAAAAATAAATAAATACAATAAAAAATTGTATGATATAATCCATATACATTATTGTGTTGTTTGAAAAGGAAGAAAAGCAGTTGAGCAGAGAAGGTAGCAGCCATTTGGGTAAGCCATGAAATGGCATTATTCTAACTCAATTACCTGGCTGAAAGAACAGTTGGGTCTGTCTTGTTTCTTTTTGACTGTGTTTGAATGAATGTGTTTCTTTGAGATGGAAGCTGTGATCCCGATGTTCCCAGAGCCCCAGAAAGGCATTACAAACCAGAAATGCCTCTTGGCCATGGAAGATGCTGGAAGTAAAAACCTCATCCTGGGACCCTGGTCAGCTGAGGTGATTCCCACTATGGGAGAGAGGCTTTGGCTTTCCACTGCTCTGCAAAAGTTGTTAAAGCAGCCAGTCTTGGCAGGAAGGAGCAAAACCAGGAAAAACAGAGGAGAAGAACCCATGGCCAGTGCTTTACAGATGATTTCTGCATCTCGAGCTTCTCTCCACCCAGACCTGCCCTGGCTTCTTTGGCTTCCTGACCCACCTGCCGTGCTGTGCCCACCCCTGGAGAGCCCAAAATAAAAAATATGGGTATGTCTTGGAAAAAGTCCAGAGGAGGCCACCAGGATCCTCAGAGAGTTGGAGCAACTCTGCCATGGAGCCAGGCGGGAGAGCTGGGAATGTTCCCTGGAGCAGGGAAGGCTACAGGGAGAGCTTCCAGCACATTCCAGGGCCTGCAGGGGCTCCAGGAGAGCTGCAGAGGGACTGGGGACAAGGCCTGGCAGGACAGCACCCAGGGAATGGCTCCACTGCCAGGGCAGCATGGATGGGATCTTGGCAAATGAGGAATTCCTGGCTGGGCTGGAATTGCCAGAGCAGCTGGGGCTGCCCCTGCATCCCTGCAAGTGTCCAAGGCCAGGCTGGATTGGGGCTTGGAGGCACCTGGGACAGTGGGAGGTGTCCCTGCATGGCAGGGGTGCACTGGATGCCCTTCAGAGTTGCACCCTTTTTTGTGTCTCACACTCAGGCCATGCTTCTCTCTCCCCCTGACCCCTTGTGACTTATTTATGACCTAATTATGCAGACTCCCYCATGGATTTGATCCATCCTGTCCCTGTGATGATGGTGGCTCTCTCCATTTGCTGTTAGGAATGCTCTATTTTCTKTGCAAGGCTGGAGCAGCTTTGCAAGACATTGGATCCACTTGTTGCCACCCATTTCCCTTCCCTGTGGTGCTGTTGCCCTTGCATTGCTAATCCTCCTCAGATAACTTCTATTCTAAATCAGCCATGTGTCAATTTAGCATTCACTTTTTGTTGAATCTTAAATCCTTTTAATCCCTGTCCTTGCTTCTCCATGTTAAACAAACAAAGCTCATATTTCCTCCTGTCTCTCTGCCTGCTCCCTGTGCCTGGTGGGGAGCAGGCTCTGGGGTGACATCTCCCAGCCAAGGCACACAGATGCAAATCTCTGGGACAGGGAATGTGTGCAGGGCACCTATTGTATTTGTGGGATGCCCCAATGAAGGAAGGAATGATGAATCTGACTCCATGTTCTCAGAAGGCTAATTTATTATTTTAAGATACTATATTTTACTATATTTTACTATATTTACTCTATTATTTTACTATCTTTATATATATTATATTTATATATTATTTTACTATATTTACTATATTATTTTAAGATATTATATTAAAGACTGCTATACTAAACTATACTAAAGAATACAGAAAGGATACAGAGAGAAGGCTAAAAGATGATAATGAAAACTTGTGACTCTTTCCAGAGTCCTGACACAGCTTGGCACTGATTGGCCAATGAGTCAAAACAACTCACAGCAGAATCCAATGAAACAATCACCTGTGGGTAAACAATCTGCAAACACATTGCACATGTGAGCACAACACAGGAGAAGCAAATGAAATAATATTGTTTTCTTTTTCTCTGAGGCCTCTCAGCTTCCCAGGAGAAAAACCCTGGGCAAAGGGATTTTTCAGAGAAGTGAATGCCACAGAAAGCCACCTCAGCCTGGTGACAAGGTGAAAAAAATCCCTGCAAAAAATAAAGGAGAAGAGGCTGGTCCTGTCCCTGCCCTCACCTCCTATCACCCCCTGAGACATTTCTGTGGGAGGAAGTCTCTTCAGGGACAACATTTCCTGCCAGTCCAGGAAAGGAAATGAAGAGAAAAATTCATGTCCTGCTAGGTTTTAACAAAAGCAGCTCAATTTCCACGTGTGTGTGGGTTGCCTTTTTCTCTGTGCCTCACTCCTGGTCTGCAGGCTGTGGGATGCTGCCACACCAAAGAGGAATTTATCCAGGTTTTGCCTTGGGTTTTATGTTGATGCAAGACATCTTCCCCAGGCAGTGGTGCAGACAGGGATAAATGCAGGGAATTTCACCTGCTCACCTCTGGGATGGGCAAGGAAAGCTCATCCACAGGTGGGTGGATGAGAAAGGCACTGGTTCATCTGCTCCATCACTGCTGCTCTTGACCACAGCACTTAAACATGGAAAACGTGWCATTTTTATTATATATAACATATATAAATGACACATATATGACACATAAACATCATAAACATGGCATTTTTTATGTTCTCAGTAATTCACACTTTGCCACCATAACCCCACAGGAGCAAAACTTCCCCTTTCTGATGTTGTTGTCCCTGCACAAATCCACTGCTGGYCTATTTGTCAGCCAAGGGTTTCAACCTAAATTCTCCTTCATGTTCACGCTCAATGGAACTCAAAGATTTTTAGAAAAGCCCTGAGATGGGAAGGGTTAAGTGAGGAAAATGGTATTAAGTGAAATGAATGGGCACAATTCCTTCACCGTGGGTGCCTGAGAACCTGTCAGCCATGTGGGGAACACAACACACATCTCCACTGGCTCCTGACTCCTGGAATTCCAAGGGAATGGCTCTGTCTCTAGTCAGGGCTTGGTGCTGGTGCTTGGACATCCTGGTTTTCCATCAAAGGGTTCCAATAGAGGAGCATTGAAATAGAATTAACATAAAATAAATTAAATTTAAAATAAAATAAAGTAAAATAAAATGAAATGAAATAAAATACAAAAAAAAAAGAAAATAAAAGAAATTACATACAATTAAAATCATATAAAATATAAAAAATGAAATAAAATAAAATAGAAAAACTAAAATAAGATAAAAAACCAAAAAATAAAATGAAATTACATAAAATCAAAATAAAAAAAAATAAAATATAAAATTAAAATAAAATAAATGAAATAAAATGAAATAAAATAAAATAAAATAAAATAAAATAACCTAAAATAAGATAAAAAACAAAAAATGAAAGGAAATGAAAGGAAATCACATAAAATAAAATAAAATAAAATATAAAAAATGAAATGAAATGAAATGAAATGAAATGAAATGAAATGAAATGAAATGAAATAAAATAAAATTGAAAAACTAATATAAGTTAAAAACCAAAATTGAAATGAAATTACATAAAATAAAATATTAAAAAAATAAATAAAATAGAATAAATAAAATAAAACAAAACAAAATAAAATAAAATAAAATAAAATAAAATAAAATAAAATAAAATAAGCAGAATCTTTTTCTAGGCAACTGAACACAGCTCCACAGAAAGAATCAGCCTTTCCCATCGGATGTTGCATGTGGAGAGGGATTATGTTATTTAGMCTGACAGAGCACTGAGCCTCTCAGGGTCCTGCTTCCTGACTCCAGATCATGAGTGTTCCTGGGGCGCAAATTACACTTTGGGTGACTGGGTTTGCATACCTGAAGAATGTTTGTAAATTCACCTCTTGAACACCTCAGTCTGTGACTGAGAACCACYCCTGTGACTCAGCACTTCTTTTGTGGATATCTCCCAAATGCTTCCAGCTCCTGCCCCAAAAGTGAGAAATCCCAATATTCCCTTTGAACKCCAGGGGTGTTGGCAATTCCAGCCAACACCAAAGTGATTTAAACCTTGAACCCACACAGAGAAGGAGGATTTACCTCCCTTGTGGGACACAAGTCTTCTCAAGACTACGGAGAGGGACTAGAAGAGCTTCATGCTCCCTCTGGAGAGGAGAATTATAGTGCTAAAACCTGTAAGTGCTTTTGGGCTGGGCTGCCACACTCCTCCTGTCACTGCCCAACATCCATCCCTCACCCCAGGGGCTTCCAGCAGCTTCTCCCACTGACTGGGGCACGGGCTTTTCCAATTAACCTGTCAGGAAGAGCAATGTATTATTTTCCAGCACTTGAGTAATTTAAAAGCCATCAGATTTCAGAGATCTGCCTGGCATGTTAAACCCTCAGCCAGTGCTGAGGAGCTCTGTGAGGCTGGTTTCACCAAAAATGCAGAAAGCAGAGAGACCCATGGCCAGCAGAAGGTGKTGTACCTGTGGAAGAGGGGGACAAAACCACACAGCCAAGGTGCTGAAGCATCTTTTGGGTAGGTTGCTGAGTTATTATGAATCCGTATTAATTCTGTCACTGGCAGAGCCCCAGGTTGGAGCGCCATGCCCTGATTCACAGGGTCAAGAGAATCCAGGATGCTGAATGGTAACTCTGATAACTCAGACAAATCCATCTTTTCACTCAAGCTGCTGAACCAAAGGGATGTTCTCCCATTTTTGACCACATCCCAGCACCCTGAAGACCCTCTGGAAGTTTTGGATACATCCAAGGTGCTCATGACTGTCACTGACATATTTTATGAAAATCCCTTTTGCTAGGATTTTTCTCCTGAGAAGCTGAGAAGCTCAGAAAAGAAATGTAAACAATAAATTATCTGATTGCTTGGAATGTGGTCTGGAGATGGGTTACCAACAGGTGCATCTTTGATTGGTTCCATGTGAATTTTTTTTAGTTAATGACCAATCCCAGTCCAGCTGTGTAGGATTCCTCTGGTCTGTCATGAGATTTTATTATTCATTCCTTTCTAGCCTTCTGATGTCTCCTTTCTCTTTCTTTAGTGTAGTTTTAATATATAATGATAATGTAATGTAATATAATGTATATGTAATATAATATAATATAATAATAATATAATATAATATAATATAATATAATATAATATAATATAATATATAATAAATATAATATAATATAATATAATATAATAATAATATAATATAATATAATATAATATAATATAATATAATATAATATAATATAATATAATATAATATAATATAATATATCAGCCTTCTGAAACATGGAGTCMAGATTCTCATCTCTTCCCYCRTCCTGGGGACCCTCAAACACCAYCACATTTGGTGTCCCTGAGTGAGTGACATCCAACACATGACCACTCTGTTGCCATGGTCATGTTGGTGGAGATAATCCCTTCACTCCACAAAAGCAAATTTCTCCTCTGGCATCTTTCCCTTCCTGGATTCAGCCATSCCCTGGCTGATCATGTCCCAGCAAAGCATTTCCAGACAGAAACTCACACCTGAGCTCTGGCCTTCAAAGCACGTGTGGATGCCTGGGGACCTGAGCAGGGGTAAATGGGTTTCTTTGCAGGCTCCTCCTGTGCTCCTGGGGAGATGATGTGGKTTTTTTTGCTTGTCTTCCATCACAGAACAAGAGCTAAGTGTTATTGATCTGGGACCTAGGGGGAATATTTCTGAGCAGCTCACCCTGGCATTAGTCCATCACTTAGCTGGTATTTATTATTCAGGGCTGGCAAGGGATTCCTGGCAGCGTGCCCTGGCCAGACAGCAAACTGGTGACAGAGGAGCTGAGCCAGTCAAGGGCAAATGAAGAGGGAAAAAGAAAGGAAAAAAGAAATTGCAAACCAGATTTTCCTTTCTTAAATTGACTTAGGTGGGTCCCAGAGCCTCTCTCTGCAAAGTTGCTCCTGTGTGCACGCAAAACCCCAAGCAGGGTGTGCACACAGAGCTTGGCAGATGGTCAGTGTGAGATGATTTCTGGGTGAGAGATGATGGAAAAATGCAGATAAACAGGACAAGAACAGGACAAGGTTTCACCCACCAAAAAATCATGAAGGGTGCATGTGAGGAGGCAAAGTGGCAGCTTTGCAGAGGGGAAAGCTGCTCCTCACACCTGGAAGGTCCAAGAGGAAGAGCCATGGCAGTGAATGATGTCATCTGGGTTATTCCCAGCGCTCCACAGAGGTTTGTCCTGCCTTATGATGAATGGTAGGATGTATTGGTAGATCTACCCAGTCCCCTCTGAAGGCAAAACCATCCTTTATTCCATGATTTGGCATGACCTGATAGAGGAATTCTTCTTGAAGGCTCACTGGAGCAACAGCCCAGCAGAGGCAAAGCATTTCTGTGTGCATAAAGATCTGGGAAATAACTGCAGGACAGGAAGCTTTAATGACATCCCTGGTGTCCATGCCAAGGAGAAAAGTAGGGAAAACACAGCTTCAACAGCTCATTTCTGTGACAATTCCCTGCTCCTTTCTAATGCCAGTCCAGTGTTGATCCAGGGGTTCATTCTCTGGTGGTCTGGGGATAGAAGCTGAAAACCCTTGAGGACAAATTGGATGAAAAAAACCCCATCTCTGATCTCAGCCCCAGGTCTGCTGTCCCAATGCCAGATTTGAGGGCACTTTGCAGAGCTCCTGGCTTTGAAGAGTTGTTATAAACCAGCAGCACACCCTTCAGCTCAGGGAGATGAGTAAGGTTCTTCCCAAGGGATTGTGAAAAGGGTCAGAGGATCTCCTGGCAGGAAGGGAATTAAATCTCTGCTTAGCCTAACCCCAAACGTTGCAGCAGGGCTATGGCAAAGCAAGAACAGCTCAAAATCTCTGTGAAGTTGCAGGAAAATCCATAAAAATMATCTTCTGGACAGACAACAGGCTGGGCACAGCCTTTGGGAAGTTGAGCACATGGCACCTCTTTCTCCTTAGGCAGTGAACATGTGTGTGTCTTCACAGGCAATAATTTTGCCAGTTTAAGAGTTCTTGTAACCTCTGCACTAAGATAACATTGGCAGAAAAAGAGGGGAAAAGTCCCTCAGGCTTGGTCAGATTAAAGAGCCCTTTCTGCTAAGGTGTAGTGAATTCTTCTGTTATTKATCCCTGGGGTCATCCTTGAGACAGTGAACTAATGGACCAGCACATTTCTTTGGATTTCCTTTAACTAAAAATTGCATTAAGTTCAAGCAGGACATTAATAATGATTATGATGATAATAATAATAATAATAATAATAATAATAATAATAATAATAATAATAATAATAATAATAATATAATCAACAGCACACCATTCCATCTCTCTCAGACAAACAGCTGCAAGGCCAATCCAGCTCTCACTGTTTTTACAAGAATCCCCGGGCTCTGAGTTTTCACATCTTGTATCTTTCTGTTCCCTCCTTCTGAATGTTTCACACCTCCTCCAAAATAGGTCCATAGAAAGACCTGAGCAAAAAATTTCCCAGTTTGGCTTTCACCTTGGAAATATTATTTGATTTATTCAGCTCTGTGGTCTGGTAGCCCAAGCCTGAACATGGCATTACATTTGTTGTAATGATTACAGATGTTGATCTGAAAATGCCCTATAAGAATCTCTCCAATTGCTGTTAAACCAAAACAAAACCAATCAAACAGAGGAAGAAACAACACCAACAAAGCTCCCTGAGCTCATGCTCTGTCAGGTGAAGGTTCCAGCAGCAGCAGCAGATGCGGCTGCTCCTCTCTTCATGGCATCAGCTCTCCCTGATCCCTCACATCAGTTATTTGTATACAKGTGCAGAGAAAAGGCTGGAAAACTSAGGGAGAAGTGATGGATTCCTGTTCCCACGAGCTGCAGAGGCATCTTTTGCCAGGAATTGTGCAGTGCTGCCGTGTCTCACACCCTCAGTGCTGCCTCTCCCAAAGCWAGGCCCACGGAAATGAAGCGATCAGCGCGGCTCCGTAATTGCGGTGGCAGCTCRTGTGTGCTCAGAAGGTTTGGGCTGAAAGGAGGTATATTTTAATTATTAGCATCCAATTAAATATTGAATAAGTTCCATTATTGAAGGGGGATTTTGTGCCTCTCAGGGACCCTCCAAAGAGTTAATTAGAGAGCCTGCACACTTGTAGACATAATGTGTATGTGCCTCCACCCCCTCCGGTGCTGCTGCAGATCCCAAGCTTGCAGGTGTTTTCTACTCTGTGAGCCTGAAACTGGATTTTTCCACATTTTTTAAATTGTAAAGTGTMAGTCCATCTTCAACAGCAGGAATCTTGGCATAAACTGCCAAAAAAAAGAGCTGACCTGAGCTGCTTTGGCTGAGGAACTGATTCATTTCAATCAAGCWTGTGCATGTCTGTCCCTGCCAGCCTGGAGCAGGAGCAGTCTCCAGAGTATGGGCACATCCTGCTGGTGATAAGAGCATGTYCAGAGTGAGCTGTTCCCTGGCTGGACACAGCTCTTGCTGCTGAGTCTAATCTCAGAAGCCTTCCTGGGAGTTAGATTCCCACCAGGCCATTCCTGAGCTTTTCAGCAGCAGTGAGAATGGGTCAGGATTTATTTAGGTAGGAATTGAGCACAGCCCTGTGCTTTCATTGCTGGCATGTTCCTGATTTTTGACTGATGCTGAATAGCCCAGTCCTGGGCATTGGACAGGGAGGTGTTCCAGGGTAGTACAGGTGGGGAATGTGTTATCAGGGATAAGAAAGATCAATCCTGGCACAGAAACCAGGCTGTGCCAGCAGCAAGAAGAGCAGAGCCTACACATTACATCTGCTGGAATAGATGTGGCTATTAATTATAAATTATTATTATTATAAGGTTAAAATTATAAATAAGGTGGCAGAGGTGAAGAATTAACCAAACAGAGGCASTGGACTATGACCCCTCAAAATTTCAGGCTAGTTCAATGTCCAGTATCAGAAGGAAGAGAAGCAACCTGATGTGCCAGTGGACAGGAGTGCAATCCTCTGATGTGGTGGGGAGGAGGAGGAGGAGGAGGAGGAGGAGGAGGATGTGACTCCAGCTGAAAATCAATCCACACATGGCATCCATCAGGCTGCTGGGAAAGCAGGCTCCAAATGGAGTGCTTGTCATTAGGAGAAGATGCATGGAAGAGCCAGAGATGGGGAAATAGTCCATGGGGGGCTGTTTGTGAGGCAGCCCCATCAGGCAAACAGGATTATTTGGGAATGATGAGATAATTCACCAGSAAGTCCTGTCAGGTTTAAGTGACCCTCCCAGACAAGGGAATGCTGGGGAAGAGGGGGGTGAGAGCTCTCAGCTGGGTCTTGGCCTTCATTCAGAGCCCAGCACAGCCTCTGCACTGGGAAACTGGGTGAATGGGAACTGGGTGACTTCAATCTTTCACACTGAAATTATCCTTTTTCCCTTGAGAGGACCCCTAAATCTTGCAAGCAACATTTCACACTGAAACTGAGTTTACCTCCAAGGGAGAGTTTGTCTGTGTTTTTAAGCCTTCTGTCGTGCCACAGCCCATCTGTAATGCACTCCTCCCCAGAGAATAATCCATCCCAGAGGAACCAACACAAAACACAGCCAAGTTCCACTGGCAGCACTGGGAGGAAAAGGTTCTAAATCCAAACCACTGGCCACTACATGACCAGGCAGCCTCTCCAAAATTCAGGAACCCTCCCATGGAGATAAGCCAGCAGAACCTGCCCTCTTCAAATCCCCAGAAGAAAAGTTATGCTCATTAGCTAGGCTGGCCTAAAATAAGAGTAACTCCAGCTTCCTCACTAGTGTGTAAAGCACTTAAAATATTTTAAGTACTTAAAACTCTGACAACACTTGGATAACTCTCCTGCTCTCCTCTCCATGAATGTGTTGGCAAATATAACGGACCCTCAGACCACGACTCTTTGAAAAGGAATATACTTATTTTTTTAAAGAAAACAAAGCTAAAATGCTTTTAGCAATGGAGTTATTTAATTATTATTTAATTGCCAACATTTTTAGCGCAGTTCTCACTAGATGGATGCACAAGTAGGAACGACAAAGCTGCTGTCTCTCCATTCATAGCAGCAGAACCCAGAACTGGGTTGTTTTTCTTAGGTTTTTTTTKGTTTTTTTTTGATGACAGCCCTTTCAAATGCTTGGGGATGTCTGCAGGAGAGATGACAATAATTAGATTCATAACACATTAACGATGGCTGTGGCTGTGTGGGCTGTCTGGAGCAGGGAAATGAAGTGACACCCAAGGCTGGGGATCTGCAGCCATTCTGTTCCCAGCTCTGCCCCTCCCCAGGGGAACCCWCCACAGATAAAGAGCTGAGGGACACAGACAGCTGACATGAACCAAACCACCCTCACCTTGTAAGGARCTGCCAGAATCTGTCAGAATTTGAGCAATGTGGCCTAGTGGGAARTGTCTACAGCAAGGGGTTGGAACTGGGTGATCTTYAATGTCACTTCCAACCCAAACCATCCTTTGATTCTGTGACAATCAAGCAAATTCTCAGTTTTCTCTGTATTTTGCAGATTTCTTGGCYCTTCAATCTATCAGGTCCTGTACAGACCTCATACAGAAGTGATGGTTCATRCCCCATAATAAAATAAAAAGAGGTAAAAACATGCACAACTCAAATTTCCAARCCCACCTCTTTCCCCAAATCTTATTAATAGGGAGAAATCTCATGCTGAGTTTATTTTTCTTCTTCACCTGACAAGTTGTTCTAGGAGCAGACACCGTCTTTCAGAAGAAGAAAACAAATTGATCCCATTTAAAATTCTTCTTCATCCATGACCAACCCAWTTTAAAATGCTATCAATCTGCATGGTGGCTTCCCCACTGGAAAAGGTGCAAACCAAAGGCTTGGTGCTTTTATTTTGGCTTGTGTTGGATTTCTTCACTCMTGTTGTTTGCATTCTGATGTGTTTTTAATAACACACAGACACAACTGCATCTTCTAGGTGAGGGCAGCTCACCAGCTGCCACTGTTTATTGATTTGTTTATCTTCATTTACCTTTTCAGGACAAAAATAGGGAGCACAGTTTGTGTCCTTGCTGGGGCCAGAGTCACAGCAGCAGGGATTCCAGGCATGTGCCTGATGATGGAGAGAAAGACCTTGAAGAACAGGAGAACGACAGCCTTTGAACACCTGGTGGCCAAATTATTTCAATTGCAAAAGCGCAACTGGAATAGAAATTTCTGTGGAGGCATCACAAGCAGCAGAGGAGTGGGAAAAGTCACCTCATTGCAAAGTGGGGTGGCTTTGACCTTCTCCCTGGTCCTACGGAGGGGTGACAGCTCTGCCTCTGATCTACAGGTGCAGCGTGGGGAAGTGTCTCAGGTTGGAAGTGCAGCTGGGGGTGTGTCGCAGACATTCTCTTTGTGAAAAAAACCTTTCTTTGGGATTTTTCCTTCTGAGAAGCTGTGGCCTCAGAGATAGACGTAAACAATAGGTTATTTGCTGCTGTGGAATGCAACAGGTCCGTCTGGATTGGCCCAGCTTGGATGTTTATTGTTGATGGCCAATCCGGGACGGAACTCTCTCAGACAGAGTCGGAGAGAGCTGCCTTGTTATCATTCTTTTCTATTCTATTCTTAGCTTAGGTAGCAGCCTCTGGAAMTCTCCTTTCCTTTTCTTTTTAGTATAGTTATAGTATATGTATATATCTTAGAATAATAAATCAAGCCTTCTAAATATGGAGTCAGATCTACATCTCTTCCTTCATCCCAAGAACCCTTGTGAAAGTGTCACAGGGTGTGTGTTCTTGTCCCATCTGTCAGAGGTGGGCAGTGTCTCTCTGTTCATGGGGCAGTTTCCTTTATCTCTCCACAGCCAACCCTCCTCCAGGAGATCTTCTGCTGTCATGGCCACTGAGTGTCCTGCAGGGCTGATCCAATTCCAGCATCCCATGGGGAGATGCTGCGCCCAGGGGAGGACGCAAGCATTCCTACCTGGATCCAATCTGAGCCTGGCACAGCACAGCACTTTGCCCCCTGCATTGCCAGAGGAGCAGCTTTCTGCCTGCCCTGCATTGCCAGAGGGAGCCCAGGCCCATCTCCAGCAGCCCTGGAGCTGCAGAGGAAAACTCCCCCCTTGTGCAGGATCCCTGCTGCAGCAGCAGCACAGCTGGCACTGCAGAGGGCTGAGCCCCATGGGATGGGCTGTGCCACCCCTGACACACAGGGGGCAGTCCTGCTCCCACTCTGACCGTGGGTTGTTTTCTCCTTTGTACCATTGCAGTTGTATTTTTTAAATTTTCCTATTAAAGAACTGTTATTCCTATTCCTATATCTTGCCTGAGAGTCTCTAATTTAAAATTATAATAATTCAGAGGAGGGGGTTTGCATTTTCCATTTCAGGGGAGGCTCCTGCCTTCCTTAGCAGACACCTGAATTTCAAACAAAGACAGGAAAGCCCAGTGCAGTGTACTCAATGTTCATAATTTTTAGGATGCTGTGGACAAAAAGGCTGTTGGCTTTTAATGCAAACCTGATAAAAATTACCCTCAGGAAGAAAAGTGAGGCTGTTTAGACTTCAGGAGCTATTTTTCCTGTCCCCATACAAAACCCCAAAATCTAGTGGACTTCTCTGCCAGAGGCTTTGCAATATCTGGGAAGCAGACTGAGCCAGAGAATAAATAWCCTGCTCAAAACTGGTCAGAACTTTACATGGCCACGGTCAGACTTTGGTATRAATTGTTGGAGGGAAATTGATTTGTAAAGGGGAAACAAGAATCTGTGTGTTTATGACAAGTCTGAGGGAACCCCTCTGTAAATTCATGTCTGTGTTGACTTGTACACCCTCCCCTCACTCTTAACCATTCCTTCTTTGATTCTGAGCAGTTCCTGCTGCTGGCAAAGGGAAGTGGAGCTCTGGCAAGTTTGGAAGTGACTGGCAGTAAGGCACACAAGTCAACCTTTGCTCTGAGAGAACTTTCACAATATGAGTTCTACCCCTCATTGGGATGAGTGCATCCCAGTTGTCCCAAACCCAAGTGCCTGCATGGGTTTCTCATGTCTTTTTGCCCTCCAGACTGAGTGCCAGGAGAGCCCCAGTGCACCCCTTGAAGCTGGCAGACCTGAGGGCTGAAGTGCCCATTCCCAGCTGACCTTGAGCTTCTCCTGGGACTGAACCAAGAGCTCTCTGCTGGAGGGAGAAGCCCCTCGTGAGCCAAGAGGAAACCTGTCAATAATGGGAAACCACAGCCATTTAGCATCAATCACAACAATTGATTCTGCCAGGGAGGAGGGCAAGGGGAGGGAGCTGTTGGCTGGGAGACCTGGGACACATCACACGTCCCTGGGACCGGGGCTGTTCCTGCACTTTAACACGGCTGGAGCAGAGGGAGGAGCCATTAATTGACTTTTAGCTCCAACTGTAATCCTGATGTCTCTTGGATGTCAATTAACCGCCGCTAATAGGTGGCTAATTGCATGAGATGGCCTTTCAAATGAGATGTAAGACACAGACCCAACCACTGTGGTCATTAAGGGTCCTTCTGCACATTGCACAGGAGCAGGGGATGCTCAGGGCACTTTTCTCGTGTCTTTTATTACATCACACCCTATGTCTGCAGTGGATAATCTTTCACTAAGGCTCTACCTTCATTATAGCTCTTTTCTTGTGCTTTTATCCATCCAGGGGCGTACAGAGTTGTACTATTGCCATTTTATTTAAAGGTCAAGGCAGAATACCTCACAGGTGCATGTTATGGAGTGTCACAAAAACACTGTSTTTCAATACAGGACAGGGTGAGAAAAGCATCTCACAGCTCCTCCCATAAGCTGAAAAGTCAATTTTGTAGAGAGAAACTTCTCCTGYCTGGGTGTCCCAAGGTCTGAACAAGTCCAGGTATCCATCTGCTCACATGGAGATGATCTAACCTGCCCTGCAAGGTTAGAGCATCAGCAGAGGGAGGGAGAAGATAAATCCTGACCTGGTAAATCCAGAGGATTGTCGGTAGGAACTGTGCTTGGAGAAGGATATCAGGGTCTGAGTTTCTCTCCTCCCACACCCCTGGCAAGTGCAAACCACAGACTGGACATTCAGCAGCACCATTTACCCCTACAATTATCATTTTGTAAGAGTTGACAGAAATATTTGCCTTCAACAATGTCAATATTTTCTCTTTTTTTTTTTAATCTGTATGTTCCCCAAAGTCCTCTGAAAGTCAACCAGTCCAGTTTTTGTCACTAGAGCTTCTATCCCCAAGTAGAGCATAAAAYTTTCACTTTTGCTTTTGTGGTAAACTGGAGACAGCTGAAAGTTTCCTTCTCAGAAGCAGACAAATTCCAGAGGTGAAGACTGAACTGTGCTAAGCCCTGCAGAAAGCAAGATGTGCTGTCAGTGCWCAGCTGGATTCCTGTGGCTCTGAGATGCAAATCTGATGCAGTCACTGGAAGTTGCAGCTCACAGAATCACCCAGCTGCATCAAGAGCAGAGACGTGCTCAAAAACCCCTCCAGACATGACATCTACCACAGCAGACAGACTGAAACCCCATCATTGCAGCATTTAATGTGATTTTCCAGTGCCAGAACATCACCACAAAGCCAGGCTACAGCCACAGCTGAGGTTTGTGATTGCCTGGCACCCGACTCAGCTCACCTGACAATTCCATCAATCCAGGGCCTTGCACCTTCTGCTTCAGTGCCTCCTTGTGTTCTGACAGCAGGTTGGAGACAGCAGCTCTGATCAGGACAGGTGACATCAACACTCAAGTGTGAGACTGATAAGAAAATTACTCAGGATGTCACTACAGGAAAAATTACTCTTGTGTTTAAGGAGCACTTTCCCGGAGTGGGGGGTGCATTGCTCTGCAGAAAGGGAAAAAAGAAAGCCAAAACTGTTTCCTGAGTGGAGTTTATTGTCCGAGGAATTGCCATTCTCCACAATTATCCAAAACTTTGCACCTGCAGGTGATGGAGACCAGRTGCAAAGTTGACATTGGGGGTGCAGGGTGGCCCCTGGTGCTCCAAAATCCTCACRTCCCCAGGAGGAAATGCCTGGCTGAAATTGGTATGGCCATGTCTCCCTCTAGAGACTGCATCCTCCAGCAGTTGGGATTTGCATTCTGCTGATGTTCCAGCAGTTCAAAGAGCAGAGATGGGGCTTTATATCCAGCAGCTGGAGGTTGTGCCCCTGTGGATATACCATGAACTGTGCTAGCATGGTGCTGCCACAGGGAGAGACCACAGGAGGTGCATCAGGAGCTCACAGGCAGCAGTCACACCCCCCTGCCACAAGCCTCATAATTCGGAGCTCTCCAGAGGGGAAAAAATGGAAAAAAAWTAATTTTCAGGACAGTAAATAGGAGGCTGAATTGTATGGCTGTGTCACCCAGCTACCCTTGCTAGATTGGTTTTAATGTGGGATAGAGAAACATCAAAGAATCAGAGAAGGGTTTGRGTTGGAAGGGATCTTAAAKATCCCCCTGYCCAGGCAGTGACACCTTCCACTAGACCARGTTCCTGAAATCTGTATCTAAACTCACAATGCCTAAGGAGTTGGATCTTACCTTCAGGATCAGTTTTCCCTCTGTTCAAGCACCTGAACACTGTGTTGGAAAATGCCATGCCAGGGGAAACTCAGAGCCTGGACAGACGAGCAGACACAGGGAGAAAGCTGGGAGCACAGAGGTTCACTGAGGGGAAACTGAGGTACCAGCAAAAACCAAGCTCAAATCTGCAAAGCTTTATGGGGTCTGGTGTCACCTTGATGCCTTGAGAAGGCTGAGCTAGGACAGAGGCTGGGCAGAGTTCCAGAATGAAGCAGGGATTTATGGAAAGGATCTCCTCCATGGATGCACCTTGGGCAGCACAAGAGCCCAGCCAGGGCTGCACCCAAGATGAACCAAAATGGCCCCAAAATGCACGAGCGCTCCCGGGGTCTCTCCCTGGGATCAGTTCTGCTCCATTTGCATCTTGCACTTCATTGTCCCATTCCAGCTTTAGCCCCTGCASTCCCACCCTGCTTGTTTTTCTCTCTGCAGCCCACGGTGTTTGTGCTCCTGGGCTGAGATTTGGGTCATTTGTCCTTGGTGCCCAGCTGGAGCAGGAATTGTTTTGTCTCCCTGCTCCTGTCTCTTATACACATCTAGATGTGTATAARWGWSARGCCCAGACCCACACACTAAAGCAGCACAGAATGTGAAAATATAAAAGCTAAACCTGAGGTATCAACCTGAGATTCTCACATGGGGATAATCTGTGATGTGAGCCCAACTGGAAATCCCAGGTTCTCTGCAAGGGCATTGAGGATGCTGTAGGAAAAATACTCAGATAGGAGTCTGTGTTTAACTGCACACTCTCCACCTGCTGATTTACAGGGGGAATGCACACAGGCAGCCAGACTGGCAGGASCACTCAGCCCAAGATGAAGGTCATGTGCTCTCAGGGATGTCAAAGCTTTTGCCCACAATTCAGGGGAGCCAAAAGTACTCATGGCTCCAGAGAGCTCCCAATGAATGTGACATTCAAATGGTTGGTTTCTCAGGTCTTTCCTGAGCCAGGGCAGCCTAYGTCACATCCCAGGTGAGTTCTGGGATGTCCAGAGTAGAAAATATCTCCTTTCCCCTCTCTGGGGAGCACATCAATGGCTTAGTGTTTTCACAATGCAGAATAAAAAAAAAAAAATTGGTTTACATTTGAACTATTTTCCTGCACAGCAAAATGGTAGATTTCTGTTTGCCTGACGTTTAAGTCATTTCCTTGAACCTGTGTTTGAAGCAACAGGTTTAATCTGTCATGGGCCAGGGGGACTAGGGGAGGAGAACAAGCTGTATAAGAGCATTGGGAAACAGTTGTCATCATGGTGCAAGAGTTCTATTGTCATTACAYTGCAAGGGTTCCATATTGCCAGAGTTTCATACCTCATTGATGTTTCTCRTAGGCARCTCYTCTAGGCACTGACTCTTCCTCATCCTCACAGCAGCCAACTGACTCCAGYTCCCMTCMACCAACCAATCCACTCTTTTATAACACTCTTCTKATTGGCTACAGGCSTGGTCTGTTAACATCAGGCCTGCTCCTAATCCTTAATAATTGGCTCAGCTGCAACTCTTTAGGGGAYARGATTACTTTCTATACYACCTTTATTTACTTATGTTCTATCCCCCTACAGGAAACTGAGAAGAAAAGTGGAAGATATCCCACATTTAAAAGTGSTTTGTGAAATTCCAGGCTGGGATTGATAAAATGCCAGGTGAGGGTCCTTCTGAGGCTCTCTGAGCTGCACACAGTCCCTGGTTCTATCAGAGGACTAAACCCAGCAGCAGGGTGATGTTAATCACTGCAGTGAGCACAGGGACAACAAACCAGGCACTTCACCTGCTCCTCCCCTCTCTCACTGAGGCCAGCACAGCTGGACACACCCAACTCCAGCTGTGACCCCATCCAACACCCTCATCCAGCTGTTTCCCCATCCCAGCTGAAATAAACACAGGCAGGAGCCTTTTCTCCTTTTTAATGCCTTTATTAAAAGTGATCAGCTCCGGTGGGGAGAACCGACGGGTCTGTGCTCATGCCGGGTCTGTGCTCATGCCGCCACTGCTCCCAAGAATGACTCGGAGAAGAAAGAAGAGTGCAGCTGTGACCACTGGTCTGTRGGCAGAGCTAGGAGTTCCATCCTCATGAGAGCATCAGAAAATCCCCCAATTTTCTGGTTTAACATTTGAGATCCTCTGTCTAGCCGACATTTTTGAGGTTAGGGTGAGGGGTACAAAGGGTCTCAGCAGATACTAGATTCTGTTCCTCATGTCTAGACATCACTTTGATTCATCAATTTTGTGTTGGCTCGTTGTTTTTAGGGGTTTTTGGCTAGGTTTGGTGAGGGGTCTCTCCCGTTGCATGCTGGATCCGATGTCATTTGCATGCCGACTCGATGTCCCTTCCCCTTCACCATCCGGGTGCCATCCTCCAGGAAGCAGCAGGGTGTCTCTAGACAAAAGGAGGAATTCTTAACCATCAATGACAGGTAGTTAACGAAAACGACAGGTGATTACAATAACAAACAGTTAGAACCCCACCCTGGCAGCAACTGGCCCAACCTGTGAACTCTGCAACCTTTTAAACAAAATGGGCAGCTGTTGTACKCATAACACCAGCCCTCACCTGAAGTGCCTTCAGAGCGCCCTTGCTGTGAAGGGCTGGCTTTGCTCGGAGGCCCTGGGAGATGGAGCCACTCTCAGCATTCAGAGTGACATCCCCAGCGTGAGGCAGACAGACAGACAGAAAGGAGGGCAGCACAGGTCAGGGGGGCACAGTGCCTTGTGCCTCTGAGACCTCTGAAGCCTCTCTGCCCAAACAGCAGGGCCACAGATGAAACCAGACTGGGGCTTTTCACTCCTGCTTTAAACACTTCTGAAGTTTCTCCCTAAACAAGGATTAAAAAAATAAAAATAACGACAAAGAAAGAAAGAAAGAGTGTGTGTGTATGTAGGAACTGCAGCAAGAAGCACAAAAAATAAAGGAGGAGGCAGCAAAAGTTTCCCTGAGCAGCTGCCTGAGCTGCTTTGGGGGGCTTGGAATATCTGCTTTGCACACATAGGAACACACAGCCCTATAAGCAGTGATAGTATTTTGTAATTAAAGGTGCCCCACAGCAAGGCTGTTCTCARCAGAATAATACCATAATCTTTACAAATGCCTTTGCTTCCTTGAAAAGATGCAGCTAAGTCAAAGACGGAGACATAGGGAAGAAAAAAAAATAATAGCACCAAAGGCACTCAGGATGCAATAAAATAGAGGATTAGATCTACATTACTTTCATTACATTATATTGTATTTTTATTATTAGGTCCACAGTTATCATTTAATCTTATAGCTGCTGTGTCTGATAGAGTGGAACAAAAACAAATGGAATTCATCCCCCACACACACACCAAGGAATTGGAGATTAAGGAAAGATTAACATCACGTGTAAATGAATGAAAAATGTAAATGGGAAAAGAAAAAGGGAAGAAAATGAGGGGTGCTGGGGCTSGGGAAGCAACCCTGGTGTGAGGTTAACTCTCCTTTATCTCTGCCCATTTTCCTGTGGCAGGAGGGAGAAACAGGGATCCAGGCCACTGCTGGGCATTCCTGAACTAAAGGAATGAATTYCAATTGCACTGAGGATCCACCCCCTTGTGATGGAGCCAGGCCCTAGAGAGCAGCACCCTGGTGGTGTGACAAAACCAGGGTTTGCCTCTTTTTGCCCTTACCTGRTTTACAGGGGGATTCATTTTAGCTTGGGAGGCTTAAATCTCATTTTYCCCTCCCTTTTCCCTTATTTCCAAGAGCAGTGACCAGGCAGCAGCTCTGCTGCTCCACCCTCCTGCTGCCAGTGTGTGGGGCTCAGCACAGCCTCACCAACCCTGACTCTTTTGCAGGATTAATTTCTGGAGGAGAGGAATGGCTGACACAATCCAGGTATTTCTTGGCAGCAATCCTATTTACCCAGAGCATTCACAAAGGATTTACAAACCTAAAGGGGGATTTAAAGGGAATTTGGGCACCTAACTCTGAAACAGCCAACCTGAAAATCCCCACTCATCCATCACCTGATCCCAGAGGTTCCTCAGCTGCACAGGTACCATTTTTTTCCCCCTGTACTGGCATGTTCAGAAGATCTTTGGTCATGGCAAAGCTGAGCAGTTCCTAACCAGAAATCCCCCTGCTCTTTAGTTAACCTACCCCGAGCATCCCTTTATCCCTCAGCAGTTCCCACACTCAGAGAGCCTGAGGCTCTCTGCAGCCACAAAGGCAGAGCTGCTGCTGGTTTACTTTAAAATGCAGCAGCTCCTTCTTCCCTCCATCCATAAAAAAGCTTGGGACAGTCTCCTGGGCTGTGGAGACCCAAATCTTGGTTTTTCCTCCACCTGATCAAACTCTTCTCTCCTGTTGCACACAGAGTATCAGTGAAGATAATTTGTTCAAGTGGAGGCTTTTYCCCATTTTTCCACAGCAATGAGGTGCAGCATTCACATTCTCAGAAAAAATCCCTTCACCCAGGATTTTTCTCCTGGGAAGCTGAGAAGCCTGARAAGAGAAAAAGGAAAACAATTYTTATCTCATTTGYTTCTCCTGTGTTGTGCTCATGTGGAATGTGTTTGGAGATTGTTTACCCACAGGTGRTTGYTYSATTGGATTCTGCTGKGAGKTGTTTWCACTCTTTGGCCAATCAGGGCCAAGCTGTGTCTGGACTCTGGAAAGAGTCASSAGTTTTCATTATTAGCTTTTTAGCATTAAGGATCCYTTCTGTATTCTTTAGTATAGTTTAGTATAGTATTCKTACTATAATATAGTATTATAAAGTAATAAATTARCMTTCTGAGAACATGGAGTCAGATYCATCATTCCTGCCTTCATYGGGACATTCCCAGCAAATACAATAATGAGGGACAGCCTCCTGCCTTGTCCTGAGTYCCCTAAAGCTGATGTTTGTGAGAGGCTAAAGTGTCATTTTGGGACATGACAGAAGTGGACATAAATGTTGTCAGGCAAAAGTAGAACACCAGCTATGCCTTTGAGCATCACAGGAAAATGACCTGGGGACCAGGAAGGAGGGAGAAAATGGTGGGAAGAGGSGGGTGAATTTATCCTGGGGACACCCATGAGTGGGGGGGAAGAARCCTCAGCTTAAAGTGTGAGGAGCAAACTACCACATTTCCCAGCTTTGACTGCAGAAGGAGTTGAGAAAAATAGATATTTAATCCCTGGATAATTTAACTGAGGAGAGAATGTGTTCTCAGGTCACACAGCCCAGCTGCTGGGTGGGCCATGGCTTTGGGCAGGGGATTCTGTTCCTCCCAGTTCCAGCACTATAAAATGTTTTAATTGCTGTTTTCACCTTGTTTGAWATCAGGGTGATGATCATTCCTTATCTGTGCCTACAAATGTCTCTCCCCCAGACCTGGTGCTGGCCACTGACCCTTTTCAGATTAGTGGTGCAGCCAGCTCCAGCTGTTCCTGCCTGCAAGCATGACTTGATGGAGCTTTTTAATTTAATTGAGGTTTCTCTGCACATTCTTTCTCCATGGCCAAGGGGTTCCCCCCCATCCTTCCCACCTGAGGTTGCCTCTCAGCACATTGAAATACACTTCCCAGAGCAATCTGAACTTCATCTGAAGCCACACCAACAGCAAGATTATATATTCCCCTTCCAGTCCTTGTGCAATGCTTTGCATTGCCTACACATGTGTGGTGAGTGTCCTGTGCTTGGAGTTACAATCAGCAAGGAAAATTAATCGTCAAATAAGTAGGATGTTATTGACATTGATATTCCTGAAGCTGAATTATTCTGACGGGTTGTAGGATTATCACAGAAGCTTCTGAAAGTTCATACCAGGCACAGGTTTGTCCCATTCCTGTTGATCTATCATTTTTTCTTTCAATAGAAAAACCCCCAACACCTGAAGCCTTCCATTTTGGAGGAAGCCAAAACTAATTCCAGATAGTTTGTACTGGCACATTTCATAAAGTTTGAAGTGACCAGACTGAGAGCAGCTTACAGGTGTAAAATGAGTCATATTTGTTGCGTGAGATTATTTATTCTATGTCTTTCAACAGTGCTACAATCAGCAAGGACAGAGCAAGGAAAAATTAATTTTTAGATAGTAGGATGTTAATGACATTGATAATCCTGCAAGTCTGAATTTTTCTGATGGGTTGTATTATCACAGAAGATCCTAAAAGTTCATACCAGTCACAGGTTTGTCCCTGTGATCTACCATTTTTTCTTTCAATAGAAAATCCCCATTCTCAAATCTTTCAGACATCATTTGGCTTTGGAGGAAGCCAAACAATTCCAGACAGTTTGTAATGGCACGTTTCATGAGCATGAAGTGACCAGACTGAGAGCAGCTTACAGCTGCAAAATCAGTCATATTTGTGCTGTTGATTATTTATTCTCTGTGTTTCAGCAGTGCCCAAGGTTGCAGCAGGATCAGAATCCATGGCATCCCACTCAGACACTGAGATGTGTTCACTAACGTGGCAAATATTTTCATCTAACATATGAAAATACCTAGCAGGGAGCTAAAAGGGAAGGACACTCTCAGTCACGCAAGGTGACACAATTTCTTCAATTCCTCAGCAAGCTGAGAACCAGGAAACTTTAGAGCAGTCGGCACTGCGATGGGTAAAGAAGGATGTGTGAAGTTTTAGCTCACTTGAAGTCATCTAAAAAGTTTCAGTGAGGATCTGGTCAAAAACCCCACAGAAATCAGCAAGAGCCTTTCACAGGTTTGCATCCCTGAAGGATTTGTGCACGCAGAGACAAGGCTGCAAGTTCCAACTACAGAGAGTTGCAATCACAGGGCATCAAAGTTTGGGAAGCCTCTGAACATCCCTCCCTGCAGCATCACTTCTTCTGCCAGCTTTTGTGCTGGGGAGGTATCATGCTACCTGAAGGTTCTTGTTTTGCAAAATCCACATTTCTCGCTCTTGTGTGACTTTCCAAGGAGCAGGCCAGGAATATAAAAAAAGCAGCAAGCCCAGGATGGGCATTGCTTGCTGGGGAATGGAAATCCCTGTACTTGCACCAGGAGGATTCTGCAGTGGTTCCTGGAGTTTGAAGGAGCTGAGTCCCTGCAAGTGCGGTGGGATGGGAATAGAGAGGGCTGGAATATTATCCCCTGGGATGGGAACCCCAAGAGTGAGGGAGGTAAAAAACAGCACCAGGGAACATCACAAATCATCCAGGAAAGTTCTCAGGGTGGTGACAACCTTCATAACTTTCCCTGATTGTGCCTGAAGGGACTGGAATCTGTCAATCCTTGGTGCAGAGGGATGTTGCAGGACAGAGAACAAAGGAGCTTTTGTGACTGGGAGCTATCAAGCTACCTGAAGTTTGTTTGCAAACACACACTTCTCGCTCTGTGTGACTTTCCAGGAGGCAGGCAGGAATATAATAAAAAGCAGCCAGCCCCAGGAGTTGGCATCTGCTTGCTGGGGAATGGAAATCCCTGTGTCACCAGGAGGATTCCTGCGTGGTTCCTGGAGTTGTGGAAGAGCTAGTCCCTGCAGGTGCGGTTGGGATGGGAAAGAGAGGGCTGGAAATACCCCTGGGTGATGGGACCCAAGAGTGAGGGAGGTAAAAACACAAGCACCAGGAAACATCACCAATCATCCAGGAAAGTTCTACAGGTGGTGACAACCTTATAACTTTCCCTGATTGTGCTGAAGGGACTGGAATTCTGGTCAATCCTTGGGTGCAAGGGATGTTGGCAGACCAGAGTAACAAAGGGAGCTTTTGTGCTGGGGAGCTATCAGCTACCTGAAGTTCTGTTTGCAACACACACTTCTCTCTCTGTTGGTGACTTTCCAGGACGGCAGGCAGGAATATAAATAAAAGCAGCAGGCCCACGGAGTGGGCATGCTTGCTGTGGGAATTGGAAATTCCTGATGCACCAGGAGATTCCCTGCAGTGTATCCTTGGAGTTTGGAAGGTAGCGTGATCCCTGCAGTGCGGTCGGATGGGGAAAGGGAGGGGTGGAAATACCCCTGCGGGATGGGGACCCAAGAGTCGAGGAAGGTAAAAACACACAATGAACATCACCAATCATCTGGAAAGTTCTCAAGGGTGGTGACAAACCTTCATAAACCTCTCCTGATTGTCTGAGGGACTGGAATCTGTCAATCCTTGGGTGCAGAGGGATGTTGGCAGGACCAGAGAAGAAGGGAGGATGCTGGAAAGCTTCCTTATATAACAGTTTAAATGTWATTATAACTGAGTTTCATCAGCATGGATTATGAGGGTGAGTTAATTAACTTCCACATTACACTTAGATGGGCTAATAATAATATTTTTTGGCGTGAGGTCTTCTCTGTTTCACACACAACAAAACTCCTGAGTGTTATACCAGGACCATTTCAGACCAATTTTGAAGGAACATGGTGGCAAATGACCCAAAAAACCCCAACAAYTGAATTCCACAGTGCAGTTTTGGTGTAGGGAAAAGAGGGAGCTGCAGCTGGAGGAGAGAACAAGACYATGTGAGTCCCAGGGGATGTGAATATTTATTGGAGAAGAAATGCAGCAGCATCTGACCTAGGGAGAGCTGATTTTTTTTTTTTTTTAATTTCACAAAGGGAAGAAAAGAAAATACAGGGGGGAAAAATGCTAAAAATCTAAAGGTGAAAGGTAACTTCTCCCAGGAAACATTAGTGGCAGTAACTGTCACTTTATTAAAGAAGTGAAGGAGTAGAAACAGCAAAATAGAAACAGGCTTGACAAAGTGGGCAACAAATATGAAATAATGCTGCTTCCTTGGTAAACAGGCTCAGTAGCAATGAAATAAATATTGGCTCTTGCTGAAAGAGTCCATCAAATCCATATCAGCAAACCTCAGGGTCACAGGGAAAAAAACAAGGCAGGAGACCAAGATGGTTGTACCAGGAATGCTTTAAAAGCCTGAATATTTGGGCAAGGAAAACCAAAAATTGCACATAAAGTGGGAGGGAGGCTGCAAATTTAATGAAAAAATAAAGGAGAAGTGCAACTATGGAGGAATAAAACCAGAAATGAAAAAATAAAGGAAAAGTGCAACTATGCAGGAATAAAACCAAGGGAGTTTAATGTAGATAGTGAATAAAAGTGAGCTAATAACAACAAAAGAGAGATCTGGAAATCATTCAAAATGAGGGGATGAAAAAAAGAGCAAGTCTGGTATTTCATTGGGAAGGAAAATATACATCCTGTGATGCAGAAATGGCATGAAGTAGACCATATCTTCACAAAGYTGATAAGACATTTTTATCTTCTTGCAAACAGAAAAAAAAGAAAGGTTAATTGTGATCTGATAGATAATACAATTAATTATAAAATTGATGGAGAAGAAGGAGCCCTGTGAGAGAAACAGAAGTGGTGTGGGAGTAACACAGGTGGATCTGAGCCACCAGGACCTCGTAGAATCTTCTGGAATGCTAAAGGAAGTGGCTCTGAGCAGTTTACTCCTTTTAATAAYCCAGGGATGGCAGGGGAGGCCCCAGAGGACAGGAGGGCAGTGAGCATGGAAGTATCTTAGAAAGGAAAGAGAAAAGCAAAAGGCTGGGCAGCCTAATCTCAATGCCTAGGATGATCTTGGAGGAAATTTCTGAATTATTATTGGGAGTTACATCTGCCCCACACATCTGTTTGATTTATACTGTGATATAAATTGATTTATACTGTGATATAAATCACATTTAACATGCAAGCCACCATGAAGAATGTTTGATAGCACAGCTTTCCCCTGGATCAAGGAAAGCAGGAGGTGTGATGGACAACCTGAAATCCCATCCTGARGGGTTTTCTGGCACCCTTAATAGAGTGAGGTTTGTGAGAAATCATGGTCCAGCAGGTGGAATTATTAAATGCCAGGCTCAATGAGAAAATAATTTATTGTGTAGCAGAAGGGGATCTCACTTCTCATGGGATCAAGCCTTATGGGGGATTCAAATGTTCAATATTTCCTGATGACTTCCACAAGGATGTTGACACCTCAGAAAGCATTGAGAGGTTTAGGYTGGTGAATAAGGAAAATTTCTTCACWKAAAGGGTGGYCASGCTSCCCAGGGAAGTGGTGGAGTCAGTCTTTGGAAGTGCTGAAAAGATGTGTGGATATGAAATTTGGAAATAATATGCTTTGGTAGTGCTGGGCTAATGGTTAGACTTGRTGATGTCAAAGATGTTTTCCAATCTGAACAATCTACAAAAATAAATCTTTTCCCTTCAAAATGTTTTCCCATCTCACCAATCTGCCTCAGYACCCACACATTGAGATATTTTGACCTTCCACACCCCAAGAAGCAAACCCAGCTCTGTATAGGAGGGAGTAACAGGTTCCAAGGGTCACATGAACATTCTGCCTGAGATCCCATAACTGATGTCACTCATGATGCTGTCAGGTGTAGCTTCTATTTTTACAGCAATATGGGCTGCCACAGACAACAGTTTTCCCTGCTCTCATGTGCCAGAAGAGATCTCAAGAGGAAAATGGAGTGGRGAGAAGAGAGAGGTTTGGAATTATAGTGTAAAATACCCATTTTTTAGGCCATCTTGCCAAGTGGATGGATTTATCTTGTCTCTAAGGCCTGTTGGCAGGATTAAAGAAGACACAGAATTCCTGTCCTCTGATGCCAGCAGTCACAAAACCCACCTGTCCTCCTTCCCCTCACACCAGGAACTAATTCCAACAGATCAATGCAATGCATCCTTTAACTAGTCAGCCTTTGTTTTATTGATTTAATACATTCCTGTTACATCTTTGAAAGGAAAAATGACACCAAACTTGCCCCATCATGTGGCATTCACATTGTCTGAAAAATCCCTTTGCCCAGGATTTTTCTCCTGGGAAGCTGCAAAGCCTCAGAGAAAAGGGAAAACAATAATTATCTCATTTGCTTCTCCTCTGTTTTGCTCATGTGGAATGTGTTTGCAGATTGTTTACCCACAGGTGATTGTTTCATTGGTTTCTGCTGTGAGTTGTTTTCACTCTTTGGCCAATCAGTGCCAAGCTGTGTCAGGACTCTGGAAAGAGTCACAAGTTTTCATTATCTTTCCAGCATTCTGTCTGTATCCTTCCTGTATTCTTTAGTGTAGTTTAGTTTAGCATTCCTTAATATAATATAGTGTCATAAAATAATAAATTAGCCTTCTGAGAACATGGAGTGAGATTCATCATTCCTCCCTGCCACGAAGGTCCCCACAAACACAATACCATCACACCAAAGAAAGCAGCTCCCATCTCTGTGGCCACTTCCAAGAGGCACAGCAGGAGTTTGGGTCTGGTGTGGTGCCCCAGGGGGTTCTTTGTCCTCTCCTCCCTTGTCATGTGTCCAGACAGGAGTAGGATGGATTTGCCATCTAATACTAATAAGAGCAGCTTTGATTCTGAGACTAAGGAAAACAAAACTAACCCAGGGTTCTTGCTCTCTTAGCTCTGATGACTGGATTTTTTTTTCTCTTAAATATCCTAAGGAGTTTTGTGGGGGTTTTTTTAACAGATAAAAAAGCAACTGAGCAAATATCTTGACATTAGTCTGGGCCCACCACTGGTTTATATGATGGACACAGGCAATTTTGCTGAAGATCTTCCTGTCTCACTGAGGCAAGTTCAAGCTACCCACAAATCCCACCAGTCCATGAAGCAGGGACAGCAGACCCTCTTGGCAATCCCACCATGAGATCAGATAGCGTGGGTGGCACCTGCTGTGGGTGACATTAGATGCTGGAAGGACATTGGGTTCCCAAGCAGGTCCACCTGGGTTCATTCCAGCCCGTAAATCATGTCAAAAAGGAAAAAAAAATCACCTTTATATCCAACTTTGAGCTATTCCTGTACAGCCATAGTCCATGTGGAGCAGGACTCACCAAGTTATGGAATCATGGAATGGTTTTGATTGRAAGGAACCTTAAAAATCATCCAGYTCCACCCCCTGCCATGGGCAGGGACAYCTTCCACTATCCCAGGCTGCTCAAAACTCCATCCAACCTGGCCTTGAACTTCCAGGGATGAGGAATCCCCAACAGCTCTGGGCAACCTGTGCCAAGGCCTCACTRCCTTTATAGTAAATATAAAGTAAACATCTAATCTAAACCTGTGGTGGTGTTTGAGGGTCCCCAGGATGAGGGAAGAGATGAGAATCTTGACTCCATGTTGCAGAAGGCTGATTTATATTATATTATATTATATTATATTATATTATATTATATTATATTATATTATATTTTGTTTTGTTTTGTTTTGTTTTGTTTTGTTTTGTTTTATTTTATTTTATGAAAATAATATACTAAAACGATACTAAAAGAGAGAGAAAGGAGACATCAGAAAGCTAGAAAAGAATGAATAATAAAGTCTTGTGACTGACCAGGGAGTCCGACACAGCTGGACCTAGGATTGGTCATTAAGTTAGAACAATCCACATGGAACCAATCAAAGATGCACCTGTTGGTAAACCAYCTCCAGACCACATTCCAAGCAACCAGATAATTATTATTTACATTTTGTTTTTGAGGCTTCTCAGCTTCTCAGGAGAAAAATCCTAGCAAAAGGATTTTCATRAAATATGTCAGTGACATAAACCTACCCTCCTCCAGCTGAAATTACCTCAGAGTCATTTCTCCTCATTGAGATGCCCCCAGCAGAGCAAACCCCCTTTCCCCACATTCCTATCACCCTAGAGCAGACCCTGGCCCAAAGGAACCAGGATTTATTGTCGGCTCATCTGAAAGACTCCAAGGCCAACCGGCCTGACGAGGTCTCTGGTGTCGAAACAACCCCGAGGTGTTGGAAAGTCTCTTTTTCCCAGCCCTGAGACCGAAGAAGAAGTCAGGATTCCTTGGCTCTCATTTTCAAGGTTGTTTATTTGCTCTTGTCTCATACATTGTCTGTCTGACCTGCTGAGATCTGTCCAGCAGGTCAGGTTGTGGCACAGTCCCTGCCCTTGGGGTGGTGTTGGCTTTTTATGCTAAGAACTACCTGTACTTTATTTACAATAATTTTCTAATGCCTATCACCTATGTTAGACAGTCTGTCTCTACTCTAAACCAATCCAGAAGTGTCACCATCACAGCAGAAGATGGAGGACAAGAAGAAGCAGGAGGAAGGTCAGGACATGCCCAGATTCCTCCATCTTGCCTCTTGAACCCCCATTCTAAAACCCCAAAATTCTACTTTTTCACCCTGTAATAAATTCACAATCATTGTATTTAAACTCTTGTGGCTTGTACATCTTCATACAAAGCTGGTAATTGTTTCCATGGGCTAAAATCAAAGGCACAGGTGTTTTTGATCCTGTGCCAAGGTCTCTGAGCCCCCTGCCAGGGTCTTGAGTCCTCCAGGGCAGCCAGAGGAACGTCCTGGGTTCCGACACCGGCTCAGCTTTGGCTGGCTACACTTAATCACCCAAATCCCATCTGCAGTGACAGTGTGGCCCTGCTTCCCTCACAGTTGAAAAGGTCCCTGTAATCTCCAGGAATAGCAGCAATAGTTGTTGGCTTTTGCTGATAACCCAGCCATGTATTATTTTCTCCCAACAGCAGTACAGTTTGTTTGGTTTTCCTCGTACAGGACTCTTTAATCTTTGTTTTGACCTTAAAAGACCTGCCAGTGTTAGTCCATGAAATCAGCTTAACAACTTTCCCATCCTTTCGCTCCTGCTTTATGAGAATAATTTCCCCATTGGTTCCACTTTCCTCCTTCATCCCMTCAATTTCGCGTTTGTTGTTGTTGTTATTGGTTATTTCTCTTTCTCACCCCGGTCCCCTGCAATTCCAGTTCCCTGCAGAGAAATTACAGATTGCAGTAATAATTAGTTGCTGGTGTTATCTGCTTCTGTCCCTCTGATAGCTCTCAGAATAAAGCTGTCACCCAGCACTGACCGTCTCATGTAATCAGAATAATATAAAAATAACCTTGCTCAGCGCTGCCAGAGGTTTTCTTGCTTTGGTGCCTTAATTGTGTTTGTTAATCAGAAAACACAATTAATTTCCCTGTTTCGGCATCTACAGGTTCTTTTTTTTKTKTKKKKTWTWTTTTTTTTTCCCTTTCCAAGATGAGATTGTGATCCTATTTATTTGGCTATTTGCTACCACTTTTCTACTAAAGAAACCATCATCAAACTGGGGGTGGGGAACTCCATTATTTTGTTTGAGTGGATTTGTTTGCTCATTTTTTTGCCAGGTTTCACCAGTTATCCTGGTTTCATTCTGACCACAATTTAAACCTATTTTGAAGCCTATTTGGGACTGTACCATTTTAAAAATCATCCCTTGGAATCTGTTCTCAGTCCATCACTCACATCTCCCCATGTCACCTGCAGCCTTGATGTCCTCAGGTGCACCCTGACCCTGACTGGTGCTTGGTGACATCCCCTAAGTTCTCCAAACTCCTTCAGTGACCACTTGGGAGCCTTGGTCAGGATCTTCAAACAGCTGCTGATTCCAGTGGGAAGAAATTTGAGGAAATTCTGGGTCTTTTGAGTGCAAAATGAGGACAAAATGGGCTTCCTGTGGGTGCTGGTTAATACAAGGATCTGTGAGCACCAATCCTTCCAGGAGAGGTTGCCTGAAAGCCAAACCAGCACTCAGAGTTGTGTCTGTTTGGAAGAAATCTGGATCAAGTGTTGGAAACACAGGAGCAAATCTTGTGAGCAAAGGAAGTGTCCCAGTCTCACTACAGAAGAGCCATGGAGATGGTCCATGAGCATTCCAGCAAAAAAAAAAAAAAAAAAGCCAAAAATCCTCTGCTGCAAGACCATCACAGAGGGAACAACTCAGAGGAACTGAGCAGCAGTTCCTCATCACACCCAGAGTGGTGGGAGCACATTCCAGGGATAACCACACAGTCCTTGCTTAAAATCCGCTCCAGCAGAGGTTGATGCTTGGAAAACACCTGAAAGCCAATCTGTGAGCAGGACTCTGGGAATTTCTTCCTTTAAAACAGCTGGGCTGCACAGCTCAGCTGTCAAAYGTGAGACACATTCCAGGAAATCACYTCTGAACAATCCACTGAGAGAAACATCAGCAGGGATTGCTTCAAATTCAAAGTAGCTGCAATCAGCTGATAGGCAAATTATTATTCCCTGCCACAATTATCCACCTGGTTTCTGTTACAACCCCTACCAGCTTTAAAAGTCAACATCCTTCTTTCCTGGTGCTAAACCTGGTAGGAAAGAGAAAGATCAGGGAGCAGAGAAAATGGACTGAAAAAGAAAATAGGGGCAATTTGAACAGCTGGGGCAGTGTGTTGTGTTTAGGGCTGGGCAGCAGCATTGCAGAATGATGCTTGAAAGCTGTCACAGACCACAGGATAAATTTCTGGAAGATATGGGATGAAATCCTTAGGATAAAGTTGTTACTCTTGAAACAGCACATGACAGCTTTCAGCAAAAGCTGTGCTCCTCCCAAAAAAATATGGGGTGAGTGGAGAGTCTGGAAAGGCCACMAAAGGGCCCAGAAAATAAATCCTGTTGGGAAAGTCAGTGCTGCTCAGCAGAAAGGAGACAAGACTGAGAGGTGGTTTGAGAATGGTCTTCAACAGGCAAAAAATCATTATGAAAGCAACACTGCTCCCTGTGCCTGCTGGTGATGGGGATCTCCATGGAGGACACAATAATGAGCTTAAAGGGCAGAGAGAGACATTCAGGGGRGAAATTGGGAGAATATTTAATGCTTAAGAAAATGCCTTTGACAGGTGTAGAGATCTCCTTGTTGAAGGTTAATGAAAGCAAGTGCAGAAACCAGGGTGGGATGGGCTCTGTCCTGGGACAGAGGAATAGACAAAATGAAAAAACTCTGGGTTTTTCTGGCTGTCTTCAGGCTTCTACTGGCCCACAACCTACATCAGGTGACACGGCCTTCCAGATAAGCTCAAGGGAGTGAACAAGCACAAAGATTCAGGAGTCACAACACAGTCCAAGAGCCCAAAAGTTTGGAACCATTGAACTGATGGAGCAGTAAAATCTAAGTAGTGGATGTGTAAAGCTCCTGTCTCTTCCTGAAAGTTCTGCAAGACTTTTYCTCAGGTCAGCAACAGCCTTACCCWGWGTYCCTGCTTAACCCATGAGAGGGAAAACCAAATCCATAGTTAAGCGGGATGCTTGCCTGTATCCAAAGGCTGTCACCCTGTGATAATTCTCCCAGTTTCTCCTGGAAGCCATCCTAACTCACTTCTCTGCTCATTATTTTCCAGCCTCACAGTCTCAGGGCAAAGATAACATCCCGGAAATCAGCTTCAGGTGGTAATTACAATATATATTGGTTTACAAATTCAATTGTTTAGCAGGGCAGGCTGCAGTCAACATTCATGGGAAGAGGAGGAAAGGAATCAGATTAGAAATCAGGTGGAACAAAGGAGGCTTGGAATGAGAACATGAGGGAAAAAGAGGAGGTCAGCACAGAAACAGAGATATCACACATTGGTCATACAGTACTAAGGTAAAATTCAGTCTAGATTTGACATCTTTGACTGTGAAAACTGACTGGGTGTTTGAAAGTTGGTTTAAAAAAATTAAAAATTAAAAAGAAAGGTCAAACAAAAGATTACAGGGTTTAGATACATAATTTTCCCCATAAAACTAAGGGACAAGGCTTTTATTTCTATCAGCTCTAATGTGGAGGCCAGAGCAGCACAGGGACTGRAAAAGAAAATAGGACCAAGCATAGAGTACCAGTAAAAGGAGATGGTTTTAGAGAAAARCAGCCTAGATTTTGTTGGATTTTTCCTCTTTTTTTCTGGATTAGGGGTTTTTTAAGAGCTGGGCTGGGATCATCTGAACTGAATGGACATCTGCCTTCTCTTCTGGCTGTCAGTAACTCAGCAGACGAGTCAGTCTGAGGTTGATGCCCTGGCTGGTTGACCAGCCTCAGTCCCCTGATGAGGAAGCACAAATTGCTACTAAAGGTAACATGAGCAGGCTCGCAGGCTGGGTGCATCTGTAACAGCTGGATTTTGGCAGCTGGCTTGTTAAACCACTCCAAATGCAGAGGGAGAAGTGCTGGTGAGCAGCTGCAGCCACTGGAAGACGCTGTGCAAATCCACAGGAARCGCTGGTGAACAGCTGGAACGCGCCAGATTTCCCATTTTTGTGTCTGGTTGATGAGTTGGTTTGTACCAGTCCTGTGCTCCTGCTCAGCAGTCAGTTTGACAGACAGAAAAACACATCTTCATCTCAGCAGCTCCATCACCTCCCTGCACTGGAGCTTTCACCATTTCTTGTGTCTGTGCCCCAGAGCAGGCTTGAGAACAGGGTGGTAATGCTCATCTTAGGCCAACACACCTGTGTCTGGATGGTGAGGTAGAGATTAAATTATTCTCTTCTTAAGGACCTGTGGAAGAAAGATTGGTCTAAACAGTTAAAATTTGCCATTTGCAAACTGCTGGAGGATGGAGGAACCTCTGGAGATCATCTGGTCAAATCCCACTGTTCAAGTAGGAACAGTTCTGTGTCCAATTGGGTTTTGAATATTTCCATGGATGGAGAGGCCACAACCTCTCCAGGCAACCTGTAGCAGTGTTAGATCACTCTCTCAGTTAAAAATTTTTTTTTTTTTTATGTGAAACAGAATTTCCTGTGTCTCATGGTAGCTTGACCACTCCCCGAAATCCTTGCTGTGAAACCCTCAGAGAAAAGAGCCTGTAAAACATCTCAGACTGAGCTGCAGAAAAGTCTTATTTCAGCTCAGAAGGGCCAGATTTGCAACCCAAGAACAAGCAAAGATGACAAGTCCCATCCCCACATGAGACTTTTCTCTCCTGCCTACACAACTCCAAAAGTCAACTTTTTATTTTTCTTTGTCCAGAGACATTGTAAAATAAACTGGCTGATAGGAAATGGAGATTTCTGATTGCTCCAAGCATTTCACGAGACATTATTGCTTCAGCTGCAGCTATCCTGCCTTAAATATTGCATTTAAGTCTATTTCATAAATGACCTTTTCAAGGGAGAGGCTAAAAGAGATGGCATGGAGCTGATTTAAAGTTTTCAATGTTTCTAACCAAAGCACAACCACAGTAGGAGGCATGTGAAAATGTGTCTGAATTTTCACCTGCCAGACTCAGGAAAATCCTCACCCTGATGCTAAAAGCAATGATCCTGTAGTAATTTGCATGCAAGGCCCCTCTCAGACTTTGTGTGAGTTTTGTGTGCTCAGTCTCAGGTTGGTGCCCCAGCCAGCAGGCGTGGATCCCTCTGCCCTTTGGCAGATGGCACTCCCAGTCCCATGGCAGAAGCCAGGATGTTGGAGTCAACAGCAGGTCTTTCCTTGGGGACTGCAGAACCAGACTTCTCTGCTTTCACAAATTTCACAGAGCTAAAACCAAAGCAAATGAATTCCCASTTCTAATCTGCTCCCTCACACGTCGGCACAGGGCTGGATTTTACCCAGACACTCAGAGTTGGAAACCTTCAAGTGACCCAGTTACAAGGTGCTTTACAACCCCGTGCAGGGCTGAGAGAATGAACTCTCCCAGCTCATCTGCAGCTCAAAGGGAGGGAGAATCATCTGCTACATCAGCTCATGCATCTGGAAGGAATGGACGAGCTTCAGGGTGCACAAACCCTCTGTCTGATTTTTTCCCAGCAATTAAAACCAGCAGACAGGGAGCAGGACTCCCATGGTGACAGCATTGCTGGGAGAGTCCTCCATCCCTCTTTACCAGCTGAGTGAGGCTGATGAAGTGAAAGACCAGGCATGGGAAAAAGGAGCTCTCTTGTCTTGGAGAACAGCATGTCCTCAGAGGCAGGAGGGATGGTAGGGTTGGTGGTTGAGAGCTGATGGCTGCTGAGCATCCTGTGAAATGATGAGGCCCTGGCACAGGGTGCCCAGAGAAGCTGTGGCTGCCCCTGGATCCCTGGAAGTGTCCAAGGCCAGGTTGGATGRGGAYTGGAACAACCTGGGATAGTGGAAGGTGTCCCTGCCCATGSCACTGGATGATCATGAAGGTCCCTTCCTACCCAAGCCAGTCTGTGATCCTATGATTTTAAGAACCTATTAAATGATTATTTTTTTTCTCCAACCTGTTCTTATCATTCTGCTGACTATCTTTGAACACCACAGTGGCAGCTGGCACTGATGGACACTCTTCCAGAGTGTCTTGGGGAAGTTCAAGAGCTGAAAAGTCTTTGGAAGATAAACTGGAGAGAGAAGGTGCCAGTTCTGGGCAGCCCTGATCAGGGCRCAAACCTGAGCTTCTTTGTGCACAAACACTGACCTGGCACCTTTCACTGGCCCTAAATGATTTACAGAACAGTTCTGCCTGGGAAACCTACAAACCTGAGCAAGCCATATGCATTATTTATAGCAATTTCCTTGAATTCCAGATGCTCATCACAATTCATTTGCATCTCATTCAGCACAACTCAAGRTAGCCAAAGGCTGTACAAGGGCTCGAATTCCAACCATATGCCAGGGCATCATGACCAGCATGACTCTGCAAACACCTGGAAAGGTCAGTGATGGTTTGCTCTCCCTGCATGTTCCTGCACTTCTTGCAAGCCCTGTCTGACCTCTTCTGTACAAACACATGCCAGGAAAATGCTGATTTCCCTGGAAGATCTCTGCCTTGTTTATCCCGGCACGGAGAAGAGAAGAAGCAAAGCCACAGCACCTCAGCCATGCTGCAGGTTCTCTGCTGCTTTCAGGTACTGCATCAAAGATTTTCAGAGGTGTCTGTCGGGGAGGTGGATGATTTTATTCCAGATTTGTTGCAGCWACGTCAGTTTTAGCCTGGTTCAAGTCACTTCAAATCCTGCAGCAGATGAAGGCAGCTCAGCTCCCCATCAGCTCAGGTCTGAGCCTGTTAACAGCCACAACATAGAGAGGAAGGATTTTTGGTATTTTCACCCAGTCCCCTGTCATTGGGAGGAATGAATGAATGTGACTCCATGTTCTTAGAAGGCTAATTTTATTATTTTTACGTACTATATATATTAAAGAATGCTATACTAAACTGTACCAAAGAATAGAGAAAGGATACTTACAGAAGGCTAAAAGATAATAATGAAAAACTTGTGACTCTCTCCAGAGCCTCGACACAGCTGGCTGTAATTGGCCAAAAAGTAAAAACATATTCAACATGAACCAATGAACAATTCACCTGTTGGTAAACAATGTCCAAATCTAAAGCAGCAAAAACACAGGAGAAGCAAATGAGATAATATTGTTTTCTTTTTCTCTGAGGTTTTCTCAGCTTCCCAGGAGAAGAATCCTGAGCAAGGGGATTTTTCCAGAGAATATGATGGTGACAGGCTTTGGTTCATTACTCTGTATAATCCTGTTACTCTGAGCAGCCACAGCAGAGTCAGTGAGCTCATACAATCACAGAGTCACAGGATGGATTGAGTTGAAAGAGACCTAGAGATCATCCAGTTCAACCTTGCCTTGGTTTGAAGAGCCAGATGTCCACTAAGGAAGGCAGGAGCCTTCTTGAAATGGAAAATGCAAACCCCTCCCTCTGAATTTATTGTCATTTTGAAATTAAGGGGCTCTCAGGCAAAGATATGGGAATAAACAGTTCTTTATTAGGAAATCTAAAAATACAATTTGCAATAGTTACAAAAAAAGAAAAACAAACCATGACCAGTCAGAAGAGGAACTGCCCCTGTGTGTCAGGGGGTGGCACAGCCCCATCCCATGGGGGCTCAGCCCTCCTGCAGTGCCAGCTGTGCTTCTGCTGCAGCCAGGGATCCTGCATACAAGGGGGGAGTTTTCCTCTGCAGCTCCAGGGCTGCTGCAGATGGGCTGGGCCCCTCTGGCAATGCAGGGCAGCAGAAAGCTGCTCCTCTGGCAATGCAGGGGGCAAAGCTGCCTGTGCTGTGCCAGGCTCAGATTGGATCCAGGTAGGAATGCTTGGCTCCTTCCCCTGGGCGCAGCATCTCCCCATGGGATGCTGGAATTGGATCAGCCCTGCAGGGACACTCAGTGGCCATGGAACAGCAGAGATCTCCTGGAGGAGGGTGGCTGTGGAAGAAGATAAAGAGAACCTGCCCCATGAACAGAGAGAGAGCTGCCCCACCTCTCACAGATGGAAATAGAATACACATTTATATTACAACCCAGGGTACAACCTCTCCTGGCCCCTGCCATGGGCAGAGTTGTTCTGTCTCAGTTTCTCTGAAATGAAGGTGATGCCATTTATTTTCYCCAAACCAGTGCCTGCAGGGTTTAACTGTGGTCTGAGGTGCTCAGCCCTCCGTCAGCTGTGGACGAAAAGATCAGAGCAGGATCCTCAGTGCTGTCTGAAGCAGGGTGGAGTCATTTCCTCTCATAATCTCATMATATTCTCTGGATTTTCCCTAATTTGCATGTCTTCATCTCCCAAATGACTCACACTGTGGTCCAGACCTCCCCAAGGCTGGTAGGCAGCACCTGCCCATGGCACAGCCCTCTAGACAGTACATTCCTCTCCTGGCACTTCCCAGCCTCCCAGATCAGATTCTTTCATGCTTTGGATTTAAATCTTGCAGATTTACACAGACTAACCAGGGCAATGGGTTCTGTGTATCCCTTGTGCTCGAATTTGCTGTTTTTCTAACAACTCTGAGATGCCACCTGACTCACACACCTTTCCCCCAACAGCCATCCATGTGCCTCCCCCCCAAAAAACAAACACTGAATCACTGCTAATTGAAAATAAATTGAGTTTGAAAAAGACAGGAGACATCTGCATATGATGTTGTTTTGTTATTACAATTAGGCAAATGAAGTTTTCAAGCAAACTTGAAATAAATTTGAGAGAATTTATGCCAGCATTAAGTCAAACATAATAAAAAGCCAGTCGCAGAGTTGGGGTTTTTTGGTGTATTTTTATTTTTTTGCAGCAAAGCAAATCCATTTAGTGTTTTATTAGGACAGTAATGGTTGAGTGAGGTGATGTCTCCAAGTATGCAAACAATTCAAAGTCCCTTCACAAAGCTGAGGATGGTTGGGGAAAATGATGAGCATTTAGTGTGTTCATGGCTCTTTGGGAAAGAAAGCCCAGATGCAGGAAGCTTAAACTTCCTTCCTAAATTCCCTGTTTGTCTGAGACTCAGCCACTCAGCCAGCTTAAGGAAAGTGCTACAGAGGGAGCTGTGGAGAGCCAGTCCATCAGGAATACTGGGCAGAAGGACTTGTTGGGAATTGAGTTGGGCTGAATGAAGGCTTCAGATGTTTACAGGGAACTGGAGTTATTCTGAGAAATTGTCCCTGAAGGGCTGGAAACTTGCAAATCCTTGTAGGAATTTAAAGCAACAGCATCTCCCAGCCAGAACTTGTGCCTGCACACACACACAGAGAAACTCCAAATAAAATCGGAGACAAACTCCAGATATTTGGCAGATCTCTGTGTAAATGACTGTAAAACATTCTAAATTTTATTATAGATGATCTCCCTGCAGTAGCATTTGTAYTTTCCCATGCTGCATTACAGCCAGGGCCACACACAGCCCCAGCATTGCACTGAGGACCCCGGGGAGCTGCTGAGATTCCCAGGGCAGATCAGGTCTGCTTTCCATACACAAACCACCAGGACCACTGGAAAAGCAGGTGTCAGGGGTTAACAGGAGCCTGGCACTCTGCCCTGTGTCTGCTGCACATCAGCAAAGGGGCCTTTGCTTTGTCAGAGCCTGGATCTTTATTGCTGTTGATATCTCCATGACCTTGTATGTGGAGAGACGTGGGGAAGGAGGGGGAACACTGGGAGTGTCCATGTCCCAGTCTGACAGCTCTACGTGGCCAGAGTGCCAGACACAATCAGAGAATCACACGGAATTGGGTTGGAARGGACCTTWAAGATCATCCAGTTCCACCCCTGCCATGGCAGGAACACCTTGCACTGTCCCASGTTGCTCCAGGCCCTGTCCAAYCTGGCCTTGGACACTTCCAGGGGCAGCCACAGCTTCTCTGAGCAACCTRTGCCAGGGCCTTCCYACCCTCATAGTAAATAATTTCTTCCTAATATCTAATCTAAACCTGCCTTTCATCAGTGTGAAGCCATTCSCTGTGTTCTGTCCCTCAGGCCTTGTCCCCAGTCCCTCTCCAGCTCTCCTGAAGCSCCTTTAGGCCCTGGAAGATCTCCCTGGAGTTTTCTCCATGWGAACACTCCCAGCTGCTCCAGCCTGGCTCCAGAGCAGAGCTGCTCCAGCCCTTGGACCATCAACAGTCAGAGTTTTGCTGCTTTTTTTTACCCTTCATGCTACAAAAGGTTTCTAAATGAAACCARGATTCTGGCTAGGTTTACACAATAAACTCTGGCCTGGAATTGTTCACCCTGTGTTTTCACCTCAGACAACATCAAGCACTGTGTGAGACTGAGGTTTTTTCCTCCCCCCAGTGCCAGAACACTAAATGTGTAATTTCTAACACTGCTTTCCTCCTCAGTACCATTGCACACAGCAAGTCCTCAGCCTCCACCACCATGGCACTGGCAGAGCCTGCCCTGTGGCTCTGGAAGAAGCTGATGGAAAGCTCCTGCTGGGTGGGAAGATGGGGCACACGAGCTTTGAGAGGAACCAGAGCTGCATTTGTGGCTGAGCTCAGAGGTACTTTGACATTAGCAAAGCCTGCAGTGTAGTTCCAGAGAAGCACTGCTCATTTCAGAGATGCTTTGGGCCCAGGAAGTGGGAGCCATGTGGAAGTGGGAGCCATGTGGAAGTGGGAGCCATGTGAGGGACAGTTATCTGCAGAAGGAAAACCCCATAAAAATGTTTTAAAATTAAAGAAAGGGGGAAAACTTTAAAATAACAAACTTTCCACAGCTGAACTTGCCAGACTGCCTTTTTCCAGCTCACTCACACCCATACCTCCAGCTACAATTTCCAGGGCAAACAGACTAAAGATGAAGAACAGGGGATAGTTCAAGGTGCTCTGCCAGTGCTGTCTCTCCCAAARTCTGTCTTTTGAGGAGGTCACAGATACCCTGCCAGGCTGGATTTCATGCCACCCAACACAGTTTCCTTGATCTGTTTTAAATGTGGACTTGAACTAATCATTCCCCCAATGTGCCTCCTTCCCTCCAGTGATGGTGATCAAGGATCAAGGCTTTGTTGGACACAGGTTAAGTGTCCCTTCAAGCCAGATGAATCTTCAGGAGAAGTACCTTTGGGCTGTCTAGAAGAAACAACAACAACAAAAAACAAAAATCAAACAAACAAAAAAAAACTGAAAAGAAAACCACCACCAAAAAAAACCCAAAAAACCAACCAAAAAAAAACACCAAAAAAAACCCAAAAAAACACACAACCCAAAAAAAGCCCCACAAAACAAAAAAAAAAGAAGAAAAAAAAAAACAAAAACCCACAACCAACCAACCAACCAACCAAAACAAAAACCAACCAACCAAAAAAAACCAAAACAAACAAACAAAAACAAGAAACAAAAACCCAAAAAAACCCACCAAAAACCAAAAAAAAACAGGAAAAGTTCAGGAAGGAGAAAGGAGAGGGGACATTTTATTATGGTAGAAGAAAGGCAGGGAGTCACAATGACACTGCAGAGAAAAAGCATCRAAGGAGGAGAGGTTTAAGCTTAGCTCTGCTGCTGTCAGGAAACTTTGAGCCGTGCTGGAGCACTCCAGAGCTCCTGAACAGCAAGCCCTGACATTCTCTACCCATCATTTCACTTCAGCTTTGTCCTGGAGCCCTCAGGTGTAATAACATTGTATTAAATAAAGTGTTAAATATTGTAACCAAGGCACCATACTCCTCATTAAAACCCCCCTGCTGTCTTCACTGATAAAATAGGAAAAGTTTCATACCTAAGACAAACATCACCATTAAGCTATCACTGGCCTAACCAAGCTCTGGCTATACCTAACCAAGCACTCACCCTCCACCACCCACATGCTTGGCARTGGCTCTGTGGCCAGACARGACTKTCTTSAGCCCCACTCAGGGGTTGTCCCAATCCAGGCCCATTCCCAACAGAAATTGATGTGGGGACAAGGGGAGCTCAGCAGTGTGGATGCAAGGCATGAAGGATGAGAGGACTGCCCCTGGATTGTTTTGTTTCTGCCTCTGTGGGCATAACCAGAGCTACTCATGACCCACCTCCACTCCCTGTGTTATAGATGGATAATGAGATGATTGGCTCTCACAATTAAAAAATAACTATTGTGTGACTATTAAGAAAAGCTTTAGTGATGTAGAGTTATGTTATTGTGGTTTAGATGTCCTCTGTTCTCTCCATAGTTCCCTTTCCCCCCTGTATTGTTGCCATCAGACAGCCTGGGCTGTCTAGGACAGGTAGAAGAAGGCTGCACAGGTGTCCCTTGCATGGGGCAGTTGGGAATGGAAAAGCTTGGTGCTGAGGGCCTGCAGCATGGCAACACCTGACCTCCAATCCAGTTACAAAGCAGTCTGCACTGATAAATGGCAAAGAAGAGCTGACTGACAGACTTTGGGAGGGGCCAGGGCTGGCTGATACAACCCCAGGGGTATAAAAGACTGAGCATCCATCTTGAAGATGAACCAGCTGTGTGGTGTGCACGAGGGGCAGTTCCCAGTGCTGTGAATCTTTCCTTATATATTCCTTTTGTTGTAGTTTTATCAAAGTTTAATAAACCTTTTTAACTTTTCAAAGTGAGCAGTTGTTTCTCACACTGAGCTCTGGCTATACCTAACCAAGCACTCACCCTCCACCACCCACATGCTTGGCAATGGTTCTGTGGCCAGACAGGACTTTCCTGAACCCCACYCAGGGGCTGTCCCATGCCAGGGCCATTCCCAACAGAAAATTATGTGAGGACAAGGGGAACTCAGCAGTGTGGATGCAAGGCATGAAGGATGAGAGGACTGCCCCTGGATGTGGCATTCACATTTTCTGAAAAATCCCTTTGCCCAGGATTTTTCTCCTGGGAAGCTGAGAAGCCTCAGAGAAAAAGGAAAACAATAGTTATCTCATTTGCTTCTCCTGTGTTGTGCTCATGTGGAATGTGTTTGGAGATTGTTTACCCACAGGTGATTGATTCATTGGATTTCTGCTGTGAGTTGTTTTCACTCATTGGCCAATCAGGGCCAAGCTGTGTCAGGACTCTTTCCAGAGTCATGAGTTTTCATTATTATCTTTTTAGCCTTCTGTAAGTATCCTTTCTGTATTCCTTAGTTAGTTTAGTATGGCATTCTTTAATATAATATAGTATCATAAAATAATAAATTAGCCTTCTGAGAACCTGGAGTCAGATCCATCATTCCTCCCTGCCACAGGGCACCCAGCAAACACAATACCTGGATTGTTTTATTTCTGCCTCTGTGTGCTTGGCAGACCCAGAGCTACTCCTGACCCACCTCCACTCCCTGCACCACGTCCCCCTCCTTGGCCAAGTGCTCACAGGAGGCTGTGGCTGCTCCGTTTGCTCTGCAGCCTGGCATTTGCAGAGGTTTTCCAGGAGGCAGATGTAATCTCTYTCCTGGCCTCCCAGGAGAGCTCCCAGCTAGCAGATCTCTGGCGAGGCCGTAACACAGACCTTTTGCTACCTTTATCTACCCAAACAGAATTTATGAGCAGGGAAAAAGTCAGAGACCACCTTATTCTTTWGCATGAGTTCACAGGAGTCCTGGTTTCTTGCAGCGTGGTCAGATGASAGTGGAAATGTGGCACCCTTACAGCTAGCAGGGTTTTGCCTCAACTTTAAAATAGAAAAAGAAAGAGGTGAAAAAAAAAAAAAAGCTGGATTGTTATTGTTTGGGAGGGAAAAAAGAAAGCAACTTTCTGTCATTTTGACAAGGTCTCATGACAGAGGCCCCCTGAAAAACATTTGCAAAGTTGCAGCGAGCAAAGCTTCCAAGTGAGGAAGCCACAGCAACCCGTGCCAGAGACCAAAGGGGATGATCAATGTTTGCAATTAAAATCTCCTTTGTTTCGTGCCATTCACACACGGCAACCCTTACATTTTGGCCATCAGAGCGTACTCCACGAGGTGGTGAGCCCGGGCTTTGTTCTGTGTCCTGCTCATTCTCTCCAGGCAGGGAAMAAGAGCCATCCCAGGCAGCCAATTGTCTGAACCCTGCTTGCTTTTGTTTGCAGCAACAGCAGCCAACACAAGGTTTCCCCCCCCTCGCCTTTATTTTTTAATTCCCCACAATACATCCTTCAAAACTAAATTAGCAATACTCTGTATACTCTAATTGTGTTTTCAGAGGCACAAAAATGCGGGCGCGAGGAGAGAACAATGCAGCGGCTCGTTATTAAAGGGAAAAAAAATAAAATCTCAACAGAGATGATACTTGGGTTGGACAACAAAATGAAAGAAAAAAGGGAGTTTGAGTATACATTTTGATTTCCCTGCCTGTCTTCTGTAACAGCTTTGCCTAATAAGAGGTCGGTTTGATTTAAACACAAGCAAASAAGGAGTGGGTTTCCCAGAGCTGCTCCTGAAAAACTGTACCAGCTTGGGGCAGAGCTGCCCCACTTATCTCTAGGATGGGGCAACTAAAATCACYGCATCTTCAAATGATGATGTGCCCACACCCCACAGGAAGGACCTTCAGCGCTGCAGAACAACCCTCTGTCAATTTGAACCTAAAGGCCTGCTAGAAATGTAAAGCTATTATCACCTAGCAAATGCATCATCCTCCTGAAAGAGAGTAAAACGAAAGGAGAGTCTGGGGAATTAGGGACAAATCAGCCTGGCTTCAGTGCTCAGAAAAATCTTGGAGTGAAGAGTCAAGCAATCTGTCTCTTAGCACCTAGAAAATGGCAAGGGGATAAGTAGCATCCGGCCTCAATTTCTAAGGAACAAATCACATCCAAGCAACCTAATTTCCTCCTATGACAGTGTAATGACCCTCGTGGGTCAGGGGAGCAGCAGCAGATGTAAGACAGCTTAACCTCAGCAAAGCYCTTGACATGCTCACGCAACGTCCTCTCCATCAATAAATGCCCTGGTGACTTGGTCACCCCAAACTGGCAATTGGTGAGATCAAAAATCAGCCAAATTGTTTGGGGCAGTTGGCAAAGATCTGTTTGGGGGTCCCTCTCTACCACACTTCATCCTGCTGAGTCAAATACTTTGGGGAGCTGCCAAGGGGGAGCAGGAAGAGGACGAGAAAAAGAGAAAGAGAGGAAGAGTTGGAGACCTGTCTGGAGTCTGGAGCACAGCCAGCATCAGGAAAGGAGGTTGGAGCTGATGATCCCACTGCTCCTTTCCAATCTTAACCATCCTCTCACCCTGGAGGACATGAGAGCCACCGCCTCAAACCTGTGGTCAGAAGCACTGACCATTCAATGATCATTTCCCCAGAGTGCTGGTGGTGAGATGCAGATGCTCAGGGGAGTCTCCAACACATCAAAAATACCCCCAAAACCATTCTCATGGCTCTCCTGACACCTGCAGGTCTCTCTGTTGAAGTGATGGGATGGATCTGCAGACACTGGCCATGGTATAACCCCTTGGTGGGAGGCAGAACTGATCCTTTCTACTTGGAAGGAAAACTCAAATAATTGTCTAAAAATGCAATGCAGACTTCTGCAAGCTTCTCCAATCTCACACACTGGTCTTGGGACTGATGGAAAAACATCATTGCTAGATTGGAAAATTAAAAAAAAAAAAGTGGGGCAAAGAAAATATTTCACATCTGGCTTTGAGACACATTTAAAAATAAACTTTGAACTCCCAGTCATGGAGATTGAAGTGAAATACCAACTCCCTACCCTCCTGCACTCAAATTGGGAGATATTGATGGCTTAAAGACCTTGTCTTAATTTTCTCCATGACTAATCTATTCAGTTTTCACTTAMGGAACCCTCTGTGGTATAATGAGACAGCTGTTGCCTTCTATCCCTCCCCCAACTCCCCCAGCTAAGAAATTAAATTTAAAACCACTGCTTTAAATAGGGCTGGCACTGTTTCATCTCCTCTTGAGCTGCTCTGGGAGCTTCTTATCCATAAGTGCAGGTGTCAGGTCAATCAAAATTCACCCAGCTCTTCAGGTCTGCCCAAGTCAGTGATTTGTAAGGAAATGGAGAGATAAAACTTATAGATCTCACCCCTGTGGGCTGTAGGTTGAGTTGGGTTTGTTGRTTGTTTATTTGTTTGCGTGTTTCTAAGTGGTAAATGGATTTGCTTTGGGGTTTTGAGGTGAATCATAGGATTCTAGACTAAGTTAGAATAGAGATAARGAAGGATTTTTTTTTCATGATGAGGGACCCTAAATGTCATCTAATTCCAACCCCCTGCCATGGGCAACATTCCCTATCCCAGCTTGCTCCAAGCCCCATCCAGCTTGTCCTTGAACACATCCAGGACAGCTGGAACAGCCACAGCTGGGAGTCACTAAATTGCCTGGTTACTCCAAGCTGGAGACTAAAACCTCGTGTCTCTTGTTGGCCTCCACAGTGGGACCTGCTGGCTCAGAGTGGACACTCAGTGTCCCAGGGCCACCCTCACCCTGCAGGTTTGGAGATTTGATCTCACAAAAGCACTTCAGCCAAAGGTGCCTTGGCAATTGCTCCCCTAATGACTCTGGAATTAGCAGTTGCAGACAGAAAATGAGAGGCATTTTAATGTAAAATAAGATATTCCTCTGCTTCTCACTTCTAGGCTCTGATTGGGAGGAAATCACATGAACAATAACAGAGTTTCTGCAGGCTTCCCTTTCATGTGAACAACGTGGTTTAGGCTCTCACCTGAGCCCCCTCTTCCATGCTGCTCCCCTCTCTTGCTCGTGCATTTCCCTCCTCTCACTCACCTTTAACTCCCTTTGATCCCTCTGCAGTGTCTCACAGCCTGTTTAGCTCAGTCTTCAGCTTGAGCCAAATCAGCTCTACCACAAGAAATCTTGCTTAAAGGAAAGAAATACAGAGCACATGGGAGTGTCAGTGTCACAGCCTGTCCCTAAATTTCTGAGGGGCTGGCTGGAGAATTTTTCTGCCATGCCTTTTCTGCACATATTTAACACCTATTTACATCCCATATTCACCTGTCCTTACCCTAAGAAGGTCAGAGCATCTTCCACAGAATTCCTCACCCATCAGATTCTCCCAATAACTCTGGCAACACCAGGGGCTGCTTCAGGTAGATGGAAAATCTACTCTCCCAGAATAAAACATCATGGATAAACACCAAAGTAGGCTTTTCACTGGCTTTTTGACCTCTCATTTAACTATATTATACCAAGAAGGGACCCAGTCAGCCCAGCAGAGGCTCCAGATCCATGGACAGTTGTATTCCAAAATTTACCCAGATATTGCATATTTTATGCCCTATTTTTACTGACCAAGCCCTTCCTTATACCATATCCTTATGGCATTTCCTTATGGCACATGGAAAGAACTGGTGAACATTAGAGAACATCTGGCATTGCAATCATATAAATCACTGCAGCCATGATTTACCTGGAAGGTCACCACATCTGTAGAAGGACACAGGGGAGATTTTGGGGAAAAATAACAAGGATTAACTTCCTGAGAAATGTCTTCTGCAAATAAAGCCAATGAAATTACACTTTGGTATATTGGAAAGGGGGGGAAAGGGCAGAGACAAGAGGATGCACGTAAAATGAGGGAGGTAGGCTGAGAATGGCTCGCTCTGTCTCAGATGACAGGAATGAGACAGATATTCAATGCAAAGGAAATCTCTTGTCTTCCAAAGTGTAATTAGACTGAGGGACTCATTTCCATAAGATGTCAATGAGGCCAGGAACTCAGCCAGACACAAGGATGGCTCAGACATTTGTGAGGATAACCCGAACATCTGAAGTCGTAACAGCCGATGTAAAATAAAAAAACTCTCAGGAGGGATCTAACATCCTATGCTTCAGACTTTAAATAATCTGTTAGTTATTAGGAGGATACCTTGTTATGGGGAGCAAATTATTTTCCCTCTGTCCTGGAGTGTACCAACACTTTTCTTTGAACCTTCTGCCAATGACCTCARCCAGGAGCAGTGTCCTGCTTTGACAGCCCAGATCCTTGGGTGCTGGGAGAACCCCTGTGTTTGAAAAGGCAGGTGTCTGCTGAGGAAGGCAGGAGTCTCCCTTGGAATGGAAACTGTAAACCCCCTCCCTCTGAATTATTATCATTTTGAAATTAAGGGGATTCTCAGGCAAAGATATGGGAGCAGGAATAACAGCTCTTTAATAGGAAAATTAAAAATACAAATGCAATAGTACAAAAAAGAAACCAACCCACTGYCAGAGTGAGAGCAGGAGCTGCCCCCTGTGTGTCAGGGGGTGGCACAGCCCCATCCCATGGGGGCTCAGCCCTCCTGCAGTGCCAGCTGTGCTTCTGCTGCAGCAGGGATCCTGCACAAGGGGGGAGTTTTCCTCTGCAGCTCCAGGGCTGCTGGAGATGGGCCTGGGCTCCCTCTGGCAATGCAGGGCAGCAGAAAGCTGCTCCTCTGGGAATGCAGGGGGCAAAGGCTGCTGTGGTGTCCCAAACCTCAGATTGGATCCAGGTAGGAATGCTTGGCTCCTCCCCTGGGTGCAGCATCTCCCCATGGGATGCTGGAATTGGATCAGCCCTGCAGGGACACTCAGTGGCCATGGACAGCAGAGATCTCCTGGAGGGAGGGTTGGCTGTGGGAGAGATAAAGAAACCTGCCCCATGGACAGAGAGAACTGCCCCAGCTCTGACAGATGGCAATAGAACACACACCCCCAGCCTAAGACACCCTGTGTGACAGGGCAGAAGATATCCCTTTATTCTGTGTATTTGGTGGTCTAGCTCAGATGCCAAGGTGAGAGCAGAAGGCAAATTCTGCACAGGAAGGCAAAATTTTGCYGGTCCCAGCTCGTGTTTTTTGTACCCTGGGGTTCTTCACCCTGAATCCTCTGTGTGGGCCAGAAGAGCAGGATCTATCTGTGCCCTCAGCCCACAAGGAACACATCACTTCACCTYGGTTATCCTGTTGTATCCCCCACTCTGGACACCCAGGAGCCCTCACTCCCTCAGTCCTTCCAGCCATGAGGAAACACCAACCTTCTTTGCCTTTATTCTGCTTCTGCATTGCCATCTTCTGTGCTCCCTTTCCAATTTTAAAGGTTTATGGCTTGAGACAGAGCATTACTGGTGTGAACTCTGTGGATAAATCAGCCAGAGAGTTTGCACTAAACACAGGGGTTTTACAGGCCAGGAATTCCTAGGCCAGTGGGTCTCACAATGAAAATCTGTGCTGTGGCATGGAAATCATTCTCATCATTAAAATGTGTTAACCTGTTCACTCCTTCAAACCTGGAGCAGGTGTTTTACCCTGTGATTGAGGTGGGTTGGTTGATGGCATGGCAGGAGGGAGCAGGAATGTTGGTGGACTGGGGCTTGCTGGGGTTCCTCAGGTGATTTTGAGCAGTAAAACATCCCCTGGGATGAGAGGGACCCRTGGTGAGGCTGCTGTGGGACCAAACACCTCCCACTCCAGGTGTCTGCATCCATCAAGCCTTGGGATTTCATCTCCCACATTTCCTCTGCCCGAGCTCTCTCTCCCCTTCATGTCCCCTAGAGCCCTACAGCACCAAGGAGCAATTTTGGATGAACTGCCCATTTCCCAATGGAAAAGGCCAGGAGCCCACATCTTTGGTTGGATGATGGGAATCTTTAGATGTATTCCAGCTACAGAAAAATGAAAATGTTCTTTAGATCAGGGTAACTAATCCTGCTTATGCTGTAAAGCCCTGGATGAACAGTCGATTCCACTTTCTTGTCAGATCCTAATCTGACATGCTGATAATGAAGAAAGGGAGGAGAAATCACAGGGAGGAAATCAGGAAGAAAGCTGTGTCATCAGGGAGGGGTGGGGGATTTGCAGGTCAGGAGGGGAAATGGAAGGGGGAAAGGGAGGGAGCACGGACAAGCTTTAAAATTAAATTGAATATTAGGAGCTGGAAAATCTAATGGAGACAGGCTGCCCTGAAAGTGATACAGGCTGGAGATGGAGAGAGACAAAGGATGACAGGGGATCAGTTTAAGCACGAAAGAATAGAAAGGAAAAGAATAATAATGTTGGTTTGTCAGGCTGAAATCAGATTACAGTTTCCTCCAGTGAATTAACTCTCCCCTAATGTAGTGCAGGGGGCTTTGCAGAGCRGGTGAGATTCCCCTGTTGGGTGGCACTGGGACATTAAACTGAGATGTGTGTGTGTCTCATTATAACCCTGCCCATGTTAAATCTCTCAGAGGATGCCCATGAATGAGGCTTGCTCTGGTTATTCCTGTGGGGAGGGAGATGTCAGAGGTGTTTGGAGGAGGCCACGCAGTGAAATGGATACCTGTCTTTGTGTGAGGATGGGACATTAAATGTCACTGGGTGTTTGTGTCAGCCAGAGTCACCCTAAAATGCCAGGCTGTCTCCTCAGGATGGGGCTGACAAGGAGCTACCTGCAGCTGGGGGTCCCAAGGTCTCCAGAAGCTGCTGGCCCATCCCCAGCAGGTGAGATGACCCTGCACTGGGATGGAGGAGTGTCTTGGTTTGGAAAGGCAGGTGTCTGCTAAGGAGGGCAGGAGCCTCCCTTGAAATGGAAAATGCAAACCCCCTCCCTCTGAATTATTGTCATTTTGAAATTAAGGGGCTCTCAGGCAAAGATATAGGAATAGGAATAACAGTCCTTTATTAGGGAAAATATAAAATAAAATTAAAATGCAGTAACACAAAACAACCTACAGACAGAGTGAGAGCAGGAGCTGCCCCCTGTGTGTCAGGGGTGGCACAGCCCCATCCCATGGGGGCTCAGCCCTCCTGCAGTGCCAGCTGTGCTTCTGCTGCAGCAGGGATCCTGCACAAGGGGGGAGTTTTCCTCTGCAGCTCCAGGGCTGCTGGAGATGGGCCTGGGCTCYCTCTGGCAATGCAGGGCAGCAGAAAGCTGCTCCTCTGGCAATGCAGGGGGCAAAGGCTGCTGTGCTGTGCCAGGCTCAGATTGGATCCAGGTAGGAATGCTTGGCTCCTCCCCTGGGCGCAGCATCTCCCCATGGGATGCTGGAATTGGATCAGCCCTGCAGGGACACTCAGTGGCCATGGACAGCAGAGATCTCCTGGAGGGAGGGCTGGCTGTGGCAGAGATAAAGAAAACTGCCCCATGAACAGAGAGAACTGCCCTACCTCTCACAGATGGGAGCAGAATACACACCCCCAGCCACATTTTGCCACCCAGGGCAAGGAGGCAGCTGGAGATCAGGAGGAGGGTGTGGGATCTCAGTGTTCTGGTGCTCCTCAATGGACTGAGAAGAGTTGGAGATGTTATGGGGGCACTGGAGAATCCAGCTAACAGCAGCAGCATTCTCTCCTTGGTGGAGATTTGGCTGGGGAAGAGGAGCCTGGGTGGGAGCCAATATGATTTTTTTTGTGTCAGAGCCAGCAGAGCCCAGCCTTTGGGTTATTGTTTCTCCAGCTCTCCAGGATCTTAGATCAGGATGACAGTGGGATGAAGTCCAGCTCAATAGGCAGCCTTCCCTCTCTCCCTCCTGCCAAATCTTCTCATTTGTTTTCTTGTGGCTGTGGCCTGTTAATCCTGCCCAAGCAGGATTATCTTAATTTGAAATTATCAGTGCAAACACCTGAGCTCTCTCAGTGGTTATTTCTTAAGGGGGGACATGGAGAAGCTTTCATCTTCATGAGACCTGCTAGGATCCCTCTCCATAGTGCTCCCAGACCATCAGGTGTGGAYGGAAAACCTTTAATCAAAGAGGAAAAGAGGAGAGGGAGTCATGGGACTCAGGGAAAAACAAATGCAGGGGTGCTCAAAGAGCTGGAATGAGCTCTCCATGAGGAGTAAAAGTATAATCTAGGATGCTGCAGAGATGACTAGGAAGGTATGAGATGGAACACATAAAAAATCAAGAGTGCCAAGGAAAGGATGAGTGGATAATGGTTGCTCATGGACTTTTCCAGAGCAGGAAGTTGGAGGTCCCAGTGAAAGTGCAATYGAGCTGTGGAGTTTCTTGACACAGATATATAGTTGGTGCTCAAAGTTAACGAGGGTTCAGGGAAGAGCAGAGAAGTTCAAAGAAAAATCCAGACAGTGTTATTAAAATCAGAGAGAGCATATGGAAGTCCCTGAGTCTCAAATGGCTGGAGGCAGGGAAAGTACCAGGGAGGAAACTCCACAAACCCTCAACTTGTCCTTTTGCATTATTCATGTGGCTGGAGCTACTTTTGGAAAGAGCCAGTTGGGAGGAACAACCTGTGGAGCTGCTCTGCCATGGGCAGGGACACCTTCCACTGTCCCAGGWTGCTCCAAGCCCATCCARCCTGGCCTTGGACACTTCCAGGGATCCAGGGGCAGCCACAGCTTCTCTRGGYGCCCCATGCCAGGGCCTCACCACCCTCATGGGGAAGAATTTCCTCYTAAKATCCAAATCTAAATCKCTCCTCTYTCAGTTAAAAACCATTCCCCTTTACCCTATCACTACCTGCTCATGTAAAAAGTCTTCCTCCCTCTTTTTGATAAGCCCCCTTAGGGTACTGAAAGGATAAACCTCGGATGTCTGAGAAGAGTTAAAATCACAGCTTTTCTTTCTTAGATCAAGCCTGACTAAGCCTGAGTGGTGTGACAGCACTTGAAACCAGAGCAAGGCTTGGCTTTTCCCCACAGTAACACAGATTATGGATGGCAAAGAAGATGTGACTATTGCAGTGGGGTTTTTTTGTGCCTTCTTTGTGGCCCTTGTCTCCTCTGCATTCYAAACACAAAGCAATCCCCAGCGTGCTTCAGCTAAGGGCAGGCCCATCCACACCTCGGTGACMCCGTGCTGTGATAGTGACACACCCAATCCAACTTTGCTCAGCAGCTGCTGGACAGAATGCCCCAGGAATTCACTGTCCTCTGGGATAATTAACMCTGTCACTTGTGCTTATATGGAGTGCTTTGTTCCACCAGGGCCTTTAGGATTGCTTCTYTCTGGTCATTTCCTCCCAGATCCCTCTATCTGCTGGTGATAAATGTCTCCCTGCTAACCACTCTCTGCGTTTCTGCAGCACCTTGAGGAAAAGTTATCGCTGGAGGAGCTGCAGATGATGCTGAACTTCAATTAGGCCTCAAATTAGTTGTGCAGGGTGACATTTTCCAATCATGCAACATTAGCATCCTCCCTAATTATGAAAATGTAAAGCTAACTTCTGTTTCATAATAAATTAGGCTTGTTCTCTCTATCTAAAACACACAAGCTCTCACACAGCACAATCTSCAGCAGGTCTTGGCTTCCTGTTTTGCTGATGCTCAGGGACAGACTGAACCACAGTGACCTCCCTGTCCTCTGAAGGTCAGGAATGGTGTCTGGTCAGTGGGCAGGGGAAGGGAAAAAGAGAGAAAAAGGAGAAAAAGGAGAAAAAGACACTGAAGGAATGGGGCTCTATCAGCCTTGCGTGTTCTCACAGCAACCAGCATCTTTCTGCAAGGAGCAGGGAGAAGGGACAAGAGGAAAAATCCTGTCTCTCCCTTCTCCACTGAGCTTTTGCACCTCAGGTTTGCTCAGCCCACTTGTCCAACTCTGAGGGAGGTATTGGAGCCTCCCTTCCTTCACAGTGCTGGCAAATCCGTAAGGAGTGAGATTGCAGGTATGTTACCACACACCTGATCCTATTTATTCCCCCCCCCACAAAAAAAAAATATCAGGCAGCAGAGCATGCAGGTGAAAAGGCCATAATAAAAAAAAAAAAACCAAAACAAATAAAAAACAAAGGAGCAACCAGCACAAGCTTTTCTATCAAAGAGCAGTTTGTGTAAACACAACAACTACTGAAGAATAAAAGAAAATCAGATATTTTTTGTACAGTCAGAAGAATTAGAAGAAATATGTTTTTTAGAGCATTTCCACAGTGGTTGGGGAGTGTGTCTCTATTTAAGAGACCACTTAGAGCTGCCTCATKGTGGTTTATGCTGGAAAAGGGATCAGGAACTACCTGGTTCTTGCCAGAGAAGTATTGCAGCACTGCTGTGTGTTTCCTGGAGCAGAGATTGTTGAAAGTCAGTGAAGTCACCTTTGTGCAGGGTCTGGGCCACAGATCCTTCACCCCTCCACACATCCCAAGCTATTCTGTGTCASTAAAAATAATGGGGCCTCTACAAACAGCCTGGAAACTGCTGGATTTTCAGCCTGGCTGAGTTTAGTAGGTTCAAGTAATGCTRAAGATGCCTGAAAAACAAAGCAGCCAATTATTGCATCTCTGCATCAGAAGGAGCAGGGAGCTGCAGAGAGTGGCTGACAGGCAGCTAAATAATGCACTAACAAGCAGGGTGGCTGGAATCTGTCACAGCACTAATGAAGGTCAGGATAAGACACCTGCATATTTTAAGGAGTGAGATGTGTGCATCTGAAGATGCCCAGATGTGACATTTAAAGGCAGAGATCATAAACCGAGTGCAATCACTGCTGAGAACTGGAGCCTGGCATTGCACAGGATACCTGGATAAAAGAATTAGSAACAGTTTAAGAACTGGAAGTGGAGAAGCCTTGGAGTCTGTGGAGAAGCTGGAGAACCAGCAGCTTCTGAAGTGAAACTAATCCAAGGGAGAAGCCAATTCTGCTGTGTAGAAGCCCCCACAACGTGGATTAAATTTTCCAAAAACTGGAAGAAGAGAGAGAGCACTCAGCCTGCCATGCAGGGAAAGGGGAGCAGCTGAAGCAGAGAAGGGGATTTGCAGTATCCTTTTCTACAGAGTAACCTAATTCACCACGAGAACACTGCAGAGGCATTTAAATAGGGCAAGGGAAAGCACTGTGTAAGCAAACTCACTGCAAAGCCCAGGGAATGCTGGAAAGCACAGAAAGTGGGCTGCAACGCAAGCGTCCTTGTTTCCTGCTGCAGTTTCATTTGAAGCTCATTTATTGCTGCAAGCAAAAAAAAAAAAACAAAAGAAAACAAATACAGGCTCAGTTCAGTAATCAGTTAAAATCTAAACCTCCCCTTTCGAGCCCAGGATGTGAAAGGGGCAACATCCTCCCCAAAACTACCTGCAAAAGTGCTAGAAGTGCTGTTAGGCAAATCCTGTGGTCCTTGTGGTTTTGAATATCCAATTCTCAGCACAGCCACAGSTCTGAGTGCTCCTTCTCAATCCCACGTGCTACACATAAGTAAAAACCCAACAATATCACAATAATGCAATAATAAAGCAAAAGATTATGGGGACTTGATGGAAGATTTGTTCCCTTCAGACGTCAGGATGTTTCCTCTGCCTGTTCCTTTCCCATGCTCTGAAATAATCTGATTTTTATCTGTCACAGCGGGTTTTTTCCTTTTTTTTTTTTTTTTTCCCTAATCAATTCAATTGCTGCAGCGAGCCCAACAAGCATTTTGAATAATGAGTTTGTTTTCGGGGTTGAAGGGTTTTGCTTGCTCATCCTGGCTTTGGAGAGAGCTGCCTTTGTGTTCGCAATGCCAAAAGGGAGCCGGGGCTGCAAAGCACACAAGGAAGGATCAATACTTTAAATGCATTAACACTGGTGAGTTCCAAATGAAGTTAGTGGCTGCTGAGCATCACTGATTTCACAGTAAGTCTCAGTTCAGTTGGTTAATTTTTCTGAAGGATCAATGCCACAGCTGATGGTTACTGAAGTTTCTTCCTTCGCCAAGCGCAAGGGGGTTTGGAAATGAGCTCCACAGGGGATCACAAACCAACTCGGCCGTGTAAATAAGAGAAGCATGGGTAATTCTCTTAATCTGTCAAGACCAGCACRGCAAAGACAGGAATCATAAAACCTGAACTAAACCAGCTTCGAATTTTGGATCTAAATTTCACAGCTCCTCTCATTGTACAGGGTCAGTCAAAACCGCTGGGTCCGACCTCGCCAGAGCTCTCAGGGAAAATGGACTTGAAAGCCACAACTTCCATCCAAACAGAATGCAAATTTTGTGTACAGTTCTTTCAATATTGGGTCCTTCAGGATCTTAAACTCTTTAGGCAATCTCATGGAGATACTGTAAAGTGATCCCTTTACACTGTCAATAAACTTTTGATTGATCTCTTTTTTTCACTGAGGTTGGAGTCAAGTCTCCCTCACAGAATGAAGCTGTCCATAGGCAGAGTGCACAATTCCCACTCCAAGAAAGAGAAAGGGGATGGAAATATGGGTTCAAGAGGGCAGACAATGGTTTAAGAGATTGTATGTCAGGAGGAGAAGGAAACCCAAGCTCTGGAGGGAAAGAAGAGGCAACAAASCTACCAATGTGGAGCAAATTTGTCTGGTGGGACAGAAACTTGGGGAAGCGTCAGTAAGGGAAATRGAGAACAGAAATATTCATGTGTTTATACTGTCAATAAACTTTATATTGATCTCTTCTTTTCACTGGGGTTGGAGTCAAGTCTCCCTCACAGAATGAAGCTGTCCATAGGCAGAGTGCACGATTCCCACTCCAAGAAAGAGAAAGGGGATKGWAATATGGGTGGAAGAGTGCAGGCAATGGTTTAAGAGGAAGTTGTATGTCAAGAGGAGAAAGAAACCCAAGGTCTGGAGGGAAAGAAGAGGCAACAAAGCAACCAATGTGGAGAAACTTTGGTGGGGCAGAAACTTGGGGAAACATCAGTAAGGGAAATGGAGAACAGAGAAATTCATGCCTTTTCAGGGATTTTTATGCATGTCAGCAAAACAWACTCACCAGTCAAGATGCAAAGAACCCAGGAACTCAGAGTGAGGAGTTGCATTTGGAGCTCTGTGGTAATTAAGCTAATCTAGACTATCTGAAGGAGGGTTGAACTCCATTACTTCCAGTTTAGCCAGGAGGGCTCCATCATAGCTCCATGTTTATCATGGATTTGAGTCTCAGTCATTTAAAGAACAGGAATGCTCAGCAGAATTCCAGCTGAATTTAAGGCTCCAAAGACTTCTGTCTGTACTCACTGTAGGTCCCTTTTTAAGTATCTGGAGAACTTTTCATATCAGTTTTCAGACCTAAGGAGAAGGAGATCTACCAAGGAACAGAGCAATGGAAATGTCCACCCACAGCTGACCTAGATACAAACCCTTGTCATTATTTTGATTTGATTTTTTGCTTTATTTTTACTGATTGTCACAACTTCAAGCAGACAAAATTCCTACCTTCACCTGGAGGCAATTGCTACCTTGCTGCAAGCTTCATAAGAAATACCTTTGGTTCTTTCTTGTAAGCCTTGTTCTGGATTTCCCAGCCCWGGAAGTGCTCCAGGCAAGGCTGGGCAGGGCTTGGAGCAACTTGGGATAGTGGAAAGTGCYCCTGCCCATGGCAGAACTGGATGATCTTTAAGGTTCCTTCCAAAAAAACTCTTTTGTGTTCCATGACTTCCAAATCCAACACATACAAAAGCTATGGGGCAAACTCCTTATTTAAAAAACCCCCATATTTAAATACTAACTAATAACTAACATACTTTSCTTTGCTGGAAATGGCATTCCAAGCATTTTTTGCCCCACTGTATGAAGGCATGGAACATTCCTGCCTCCTTTTCCAAGCAGAAGACAAGAATCACAAGTAATCTTGTGATCCCTGTAAAGGTGGTGGATCTTTAAATAGAGTTGCTTGATGCACTTGAAATTTCTTGACTAAAACAAAAAGGAAAAAAAACAAAATCGACATTTTCATGCATATTTTCACAAAAAAAACCCCAAAAACAAACAACCCCCCCCCCAACAACAACAAAAAAACAACCAAAACCAACACATCTTTTATTTTGGGATAGGTGGCTTTAGCTTAAAAAATAGGATAATGAGACTTGTGCTAAAATTGGAGAGCTGTCAACACTGTGCGTTYTTGCTATACATTAAAAGTCACTTAGAAAGGAGCAGGAACTCATGTATGCACAGAACAGGTGGGGAATCTGAAAATTGCTGACATTTTCAAATTTGACAAAAAAAAAACAAAGACGCAACAGAAAACTTTGCCCTACCCCCCCAGAAAAAGTTTGTGTTTGTCCTTCCTTCATTTCCAGAAACTGGGGATTATATGTTAGATTATTGTTTTCTGGCTCTGATATTAGAAGATTTTCAGTCCAAAAGGGAAAATATGTTCTACTACCCTCAGCAGCAGGGGTATTAGAGCCTTTATTCATAGGCCCACAGGATCACAGAATGGTTTGGATGGAAGAAAGATCTTCAAAGCCCATCCAGTTTCCAACAACCCCTGCCATGTAGGTGTACACTTCCACTATCCCAGGTTGTTCCATAGCCACAATCCAAACCTTTCGGCTTGGACACTACCCAAGGGATGGGAGCACCCCAGTTTCATGGACAACCTGTGGCCAGGGCCTCCATTGTGTCACTCTTTGGGCTGGTATTTTTCCTTCTAGGTGACAGGAGAGACTTTGGAGCTGATACTCACAACAATTTTTCCCAGGCAGTGAACATCCCTCCCAAGCTCATTAGCTGGACGTTGCTTGGCACTCTGGCAGGACAGAGACTGTGTGCAGGCTGTTTAATCTCTTTCCTGGATGGCCTGTTCCCCACCAGAGGGTGCAGCAAGAAGAAGGCTTTGGAGAAACCCACAGAGGTAATTAAAGCCTTTATTCACAGGCCCACAGGAATCACAGAATGGTTTGGAGTTGGAAAAGATTTCTCAAACCATCGCAGTTTCCAACCCCTGCCATGTAGGGACACCTTTCCACTATCTCCAGGTTGTTCCAGTCACATCCAACCTGGCCTTGGGACCACTTCCAGGGATGGAGCAGCCACCCAGTTTCATGGACAGACGCTGTGCCAGGGCCTCCATTGTGTGTCATCTCTGGCTGGGTATTTCTTCTAGGTGACAGGACGGACTTTGGAGCTGATACTCCACGTACCAATTTTCCCAGGCAGTGAAATCCTTCCCACAGCTCATTAGCTGGACGTTGGCTGGCACCTTGAGGACAGAGCACTGTGTCAGCGTTTTTAATCATACTGGCATATCGACCTAGTCGGTCCACTGCTAGGTGCTGACAGAGATGCAAGCGGCCTGAATGCCGTGCTAGTTGCTGGATGAAAAACTCTCAGCACTCAGAGTGCGAGCAGCACGGTTCAGGCTCGATTGCTGAACCTTACTGGGGAATAACAGCCCATGGTCTGATCTGTGTGAGGCTGTGTCTGCTTTCATTTCAGTTTGGAGTCTGGCAAACCTGAGACTCCTGTGATTATCCTTTTTTTTTTTTTTTTTTTTTTTTTTTAAAACGGCTGTATTACCTATGATCGTGGAGACCAGATACAAGTCAGTGAGATATATTGAAGCGCGATCGCAAGACGGGGGAGGATATCTAGCATAGGCAGTGAATAGGTGATCTTGGTGCTCGCCTGAGGCAGGAGGAAGAGAGATAAGATCGTGAGTGCGCAATAAGCGGGTTCGCGAGTGGGTAATTGAGTAGACACCCCACTGTGCGCAGAGGAGGTTGAGCAGAATACAAAATGAGGGCTTCGATATAGACCGGTGAGCTCAGTGATTATTCTGGACGCGTATAGCAGGTACCAGCTGTTCAATTAAGCAAAACATGCAGATAAGTTACAAAAGTGCCTTCCATGCCCCTAATGCTTTCACCTAACTATTAGTACAGGCTGAATTAGGACAGGACATTTGCAAGGCCACAGCACCAATACCTCTCGTGATCCTCTGAGGTTCACCAGCCAAGTTCTCACTTTGTTTACGCCCTTTTAATTAATAGTATCCAACAGTATCATTGGGAAAAGTTTTTGGGGAGGATTTTTTCTTTAAGAAAAGCGCCATGAGTTATTTTTTGAGAAGAAACAAGGAGTCCTAATTCTTCTGGGTAATTACTGGCCAAGAAGACATGAGGCAAAGCAGTTGAAGTACATTTTTTTCATCACAGGCACAATGCTAATTCAAAAACACCTATTAAAAATGACAGAAACGAGGAAGAGTTCAGCCTCCTCCATCCCTTCACAGCTTTACACTTCCTTAAATTCTTTTCCATGTGTGTTGTATATTCTCCCTGAACTAGGCAGAATTTTGTATCACGCAGTCTGACCAACGCTGAAAAGTCTCTGTTCTTTATTTTCCCAGGCCATCAGCAAGGGAGCGAGATCCAGTCTGTATTTTCCTCTGTGGAACAGACAGTAACTGGAGAGAGAAATAGCCTCAAGCTGGTGATATCAAGGGGAGGCCT